>JAUTBT010022738.1:0-20626 GCA_032361225.1 Lepetodrilus schrolli
ATGTTGCAGGTTTCCTCCTGCCCTAAACTGACAAGCCATGATATAAGTGAAAGAATCTTGAAAGCAGCTCTAAACCCCCATTTGAAAAATAACATAGAATTGAGCATGATGGAAACATGTTGTTTTTTGTGTCTAATTCTGTAACTTATTCCTTTAAAAAGTATTTTATTTAAAAATATTGCGTCTTTTGTGGACAGTTTCAGATCCAGAGTCAGTCAGGTCTGCCGCAGCCCGACTTAAACGCCAGCAACAATGTGGTGGAGGAAGACGACGTCGACGCGGCTTTAAAAGATCTGCAGGAATCCCTGGAGGGAACGTCCGTGTCCAACTCCGGGGACATTACAAATATACCAGAACTAGGAGATTTTGTCAAGTTTTTAAAGTGAGTGAAATTTGTGAGGACTCGGGTGAAGGGGAGAGTATTCTAGTTGAGATTTGAACGAGAACATCACACATTTATGTTTGTTAATTTTCAGACCGAAGAAATTAACATTGAAGAGCTACAAGCGATATTGGGCCACATTTAAAGATACGCACATTGCCTTCTACCGAAGTCGAGATGAACGATCAGGGCCTCCGGTACTGAGGATAAATGTCAAAGGTAAGAGCTATCTCCCCCTGGGTATTCATGATCAGTCCTGGCGGACATATTGTGTCAGATCTGCCAACATTTCATCACGCGTCTGTCATGTTATGTCAGGTGCTGGAAAAACTTCGCCATGGCGATCTCCCGGTGGCCATTTTGTTTCGAGATCTACCTGCCAACATTCATTTATCGATTCCCAGTGGTGGCAATATTATGTCAGGAGTGGTCGTCAGTGGAACAATATGGCGCCACACCCAGAGAATAGGGGGCACACTTCATGTCAGGTAGACCTGGAAGCCGTTAGCTGGCAACACAATGCAGGTTAAATGAGTACTTACATGAAAGGGACGGCGGAGTCTGGGGAACATTACGCAGGCGTCCCAGTGTTTCTGTTTACCTCGCCAGCCCTCGGCTTTGTGTTCGACCGGTCTCAAATAATGTCTCCTTACAGAGGTGTGTATTTGCGTAAAGGTCGGACAGATTGTATAATGGCAAAGTTGGGGGATACCAACATCTGTGCTGTGGTTCTATGTGTAGTCTTTTTACAGCTGGCGCAGCAAGTGGAGGTCGATCTGCGGATTAACCTTTTCAATGCTGGAGGCAATCTCAGTTGCCTATATAAATATAAATATAAATATAAATATATTATAATATATATATATATATATATATATATATATAATATATATAGAAATATTAAGAGATAGAAATCTAGTTGTAATTTATTGAGTTCTATTGTTTGAGTGATATTGAGAAACTTGTTAAATTCTTAAGTAAATGGTGAAAATGATTTTCTATAAATTGTTGTATTCTTAACATTAGTTAACATGGGAACATTTTATGATGTAATCACAAGTTCATCATTGCTGAGATGTTGACTGGTTGTCCATGTGTATGCCACATGTTGTAGGGTTGCCTGCCTTCTGTACATGATATTGGACTTAATGGTCATAGGTTCAGTTCCATGGGTAGTAAGGGTCTAAGGGAGGTAACTCCTGTCTTTCATGTGGCGTGCTCTATGATAAATTAATGAGTGATACAAAATATTTGTCACAAATAGGTGGAAATTTCCAGCAACAACTTTAAACTGCAACATTGCTTGCTGAAGGGTCTATTATTACATAATACTGAACTAATTCATGTCACTATACAGTATTAAATTCTTCTCAGATCAAACTTGTCAATTGAATTTTTGTAAATAGAAGATAATTTTAACATTTGATGGAATTTGTTAAAGTACATTCTAATTATTCCTTTTTACTTCTGAAGGGTGTGAATGCAGCCCCGACGTAAATCTGACGTCAAAGAAATATGGCATCAAACTTTTTATCCCCGATCAAGATGGCATGCAGGAGATTTACTTGAGACTGGAACTGGTGAGTCAAAACATCCAAGACGAGTCCTAATAGATCTTAAAAAACACCCAACAATCAGTTTGTTTCCAAGCCCCAACTTTACACCTGACCAATCAAGTCTTAGTAGTCGTACAGTTGGTTTGGGTTTTGGGTCAGTATTGAAAATTTCCACCGATTTAAAATTGAAAACAGCTGGTTTCATATACAAATAACAGAAATCTGAGTGAAAATTTCTTGATTTCCACCTTGTTTAACACTAAAAATTATTTACCAATTTTGAAGTGGATCAGTGTCCTCATATTTACTTTCATTCCCTGTGTTCTCTCCTTCATTCCCTGTGTTCTCTCTCCTTCATTCCCCATGTTCTCTCTCCCGTCCCAGGAGGACCAGTACTGCCGGTGGATGTCGGCATGTAAGTTGGCAGCCAAGGGCAAGACAATGATGGACAGTTCGTACGAGAATGAGGTGCAGGCTCTACAGACCTTCCTGGCGATGCAGCATCCCTCTACTGTGCCCGCCATCTCTGCAAACGACACCAACATCCAGGCCGAGGATTTTGTAGCACCCCGCTTCTTTAAGAAGATCAAGTCCAAATCGGTAGGTTTTTCATCAGTGTTGTTGTTGTTGAATGTTTGCCTAAATCGGTTTTATCATTATTTCTGTCTTTTTTTCATCCTGTGGCTGTCAACTAATCCGATTGGCTATCAGCAATGCCTCAAAACTTCAATATAATACAATGTGGATCTTGTAACTGCTGTGATATATCGCCCTTGTATCATCCTGCATGCACACTACCACAGATAAATGACTGAATGAGGGCAGAAAATGTTTAAATATTATGAATAATTCAATCAATCTTTTAAAAAGAATTCCAAATATGTAGGTTTTTCATAGCTGGCTTTGTTAAATGTCATAAAATGTTAGAAATAATGATAAATGATGAAACTGATTTTGCACTACTTTTTGTTGGTTGCTGGGACTATTTTCATGATGTACTTGCAGCTGGTGCAGCGTATCATGGAGGCGCACACAAATGTGCAGAGCATGACGCTGGTGGAGGCCAAGCTGGCATACATCCATGCATGGCAGGCGCTCCCCGAGTACGGCATCACATACTTCATCATCAAGATGTTGAATGGCAAGAAGGAGGTGAGTGGGGGCGTCATCTCTGGGCATAAGCGGTCGCCATCACGCAGTGTTGCATCCAACACTGGACTCAAGTCTTCCTGGCTCTGAGATCGCAAAACCTTTGGAGTACAATTTCATGCTCAAGCTCAAATTTTATATGGGGATTTGTGAACAAAACCTTGAGTTGAGCTTGAAATTGTACTAAAAGAATTTCGTAATCTCAGACCCAGACAACCCCAAGTTCATCAATGTTTTATGGTCAGATTGTACCGAAATAAAACATCCACATGTGCCTTGAACAGATAGTAAAATCATTGTAATGTTTAACAATGGGTGATTCTAGTGTTGTGTAAGATTGTCTGTTCTGTGCATGTGTGTGTGTGTGTGTGTGTGTGTGTATGTGTGTGTGTGAGTGTGTGTGTGTGTGTGTGTGTGTGTGCACCTGCGTGTGTGTGTGCACATGTATGCGTGCATGTGTATTAGTTACATAAGTAGACATGTTCTAAGAAAAATTTGAGCATAAACTATTAAATTCCATTTCGATATTTTTCACAAATCAAAGGTCTTTTTTTTTTCAATGCAGGAACTACTTGGCGTGGCAAATAACCGAATCATCCGCATGGACATCAACACCGGCAATTCCATCAAGACCTGGCGCTACAATACGCTCCAGTCGTGGCATGTCAACTGGGAAAATGAAAACCTCGTCCTCAACTTCGAGGAAGAAAGAGTAACTGTCTCTTCGATCGGGACACCCTGTAAAGTGATTCATGAATTCATCGGTGGATACATCTTTCTGTCGATGCGTGCACAGGACAAGAATCAGGCTTTGAACCAGGAACTCTTCCACAAGTTGACGGGTGGCTGGTCCTGAGAGCATTTCCGACCAATCGGAAGCCTTGCAGCAACAACAGTGCCTCGTTTTATGGACAGTGGTTGCCATGGAGACATGGTTGCGTTTTGGCCACGCCGGATTCGCTGCTGTTGTACATAGTTGTTTTGTTTGTCGCTCGGTCAACATTTCCTGGCGGAAGGGTTTGGCCTTAGATTATTAATTGTTATTTGTACCATAGAAGAATAATATTGCAAAAATGCCTAGCGCCATTTTCTTTACCTTCACGTGTGCCGTTGCCATAATGTATTGACTGCAATCCAGTTCAGAGAGGAAATATCGACAGGAAAGTGCTGTTGAAGCAAAGCAAAGCGATGTCGAGGTCGTAACGTCAATGGTTGGATTTCACTGGAGTTGCTGAAGACTTGACTTCTGTGATGCCAGTTAGAGGGGTTTGGGGGATGCTGAATGTAGGATGTGGTTCAGACACTGTGCGGAGAATACAGTTATACCAATATATATAGTGCTTTCTGACGGGAACCCTGATGGTGCTGTGGAGTTTTGATGAAAGATATTCGTACCGTTTGTACAGAAATGCTGATCATGTGACATAACGTGACATTGGATAGCAACGTGACTTGAAAGGAGCCAAATATATGTAGTGTTTGTATACATGTATGTATGTATTTACAATTATTAATTAAAGTTTAAGATTCAAGCAATCAAGTATCATCGAGATAGTGATGTTGGCCCGAAATACTCGTCTAGCCACTTTCAGTGTACTGTGCAATTCAGGCAAACTATTCTATTTATCTTAAATGAATTCCCAAATTGATTCACTAATTATGGAATCAGGTATAGCTCTCAGATATTTCAATCTTTCAGCTGAGAAATCACAACTCTGGGGCATGTCTGAGTGCTTACAGCAAGAAGAAGGTTAACAGTTCTGTCAGGAAAAAAAAGGACTTATTCTAATTTACCAGAAAATGTTTGTACTTTTTCATCCTGTGGCTGTCGACTAATCCGATTGGCTATCAGCAATGCCTCAAAACTTTAATAAAATATGATGTGGATCTTATAACTGCTGTGGTATATCGCCCTTGTATCATCCTGCATGCACACTACCACAGATAAATGACTGAATGAGGGCAGAAAATGTTTAAATATTATGAATAATTATGATAAAACTGCCTATATTTTAATAATACGTATAATGCATGTGAAATAATGACTGACCTGTTCTGTAACCATGGTAACAGGATGTAATGCTTGCGTTATTAGCCAAGGCAATCCATTATTATAATGTATGACTATTTTATCTTTTAATGACTTGATGACATGTGCTAGGCATATTCTCGTATATTATAACCATGAAATACCATGTACATATATATAACTGTCCTGGACATTGGTAATGATGTCTGGAGAGAAAAACAACAACCCAAGTAATACTTTCTTGGTATGAAGAACTGATATTGTTGATTATAAATATTGATCATTGATATGTCTATCACATTATTTATTAGTGGTTTGATAATGCTTTATTAATCATATTTTTGTGTAGTAGTAGTCATGACAACCTCACAGAAAGCAGACTGGGATCTGTATTCTGCGTAAACTGGGCTCGGATCGGAGGTGCGATTACACTGGTGCTGTTTTTCAGTATGGCTGACAGTCTCAAGTCGGCTTCGTCCATTCTGTCACAACCCGTCTATAAATAGATCTAGCTAGTGTCTATATATAGACCTAGCTATCATAGCTATTGTCTATACAGATCTAGATATTGTCAAAGTTGGAAATGTGTAAAGTTTTCAAACATTTAAGAGATATCGGAGGAGTTGGAACGACATTAATTCAATATTGCCACGTTGCCTGAATGTTGTTAACACTGTTGCCTAGCTACACCCATAGTTTATCATGAAGAATAACACTCCTTTTTCTTTCAAAATATCTTATTCACAGCAACTACAATTGTCTTGGATTTGCATAATAGTGTTGCATATATTGTTCTCTATCCATACATGCTACTAAATCTGCATTTTATGTCTAAACTTTCTTCTGTCGATCTCGTAACGGACGTTCAGTACAACTTACCTCGTGAACAACCCACGTAGCCTGACAATAATGTGATATTGAAGATGCAAAAATATGTTACAAAACTAAATTTCCCAAACCAATATTAAGGTCATCGTTCATTGTGTATATCACCCATTATCACACGCTATTGATATTGCAGTGTATAGATGCGTGGTTATGCCATCTAAGCAGAATGAATTCACAGACCAGAGGTTTCAACTAAAAATAAAATTTATGTAAATAGATTTATACCTCAAACCTGGTTTCCTCTGACAGTTATACCGATGTACGACAGAGGTAAATAAACGTTTAGTTCCCTTGCCATGTAAACACATAACTACGACCTTCGTCATAGAATTTTAACCAATATTTTAATCCATCATTCTCACTTGCATTTAAGTGCCTTTTTGTCCATGTCGAAATATTCCTACTTTTGTGTTTTTAACTTTATTTCACCTGTATTTTGATTCGTCATTTCCCATAGTAATTACACACATTTTTTCTCTCATTTATTTTGGATACCAATATTGCATTTCATTTTAAAATAAATACTGCATGATTTTGAGCAAGTTTATTATACAGTATCCAGTATGCTCATTCCTGGCAGATAATTCAATATATTTATTGTTTACTGTGGGTTGCTATGGTTTGTGGACATACTAAAAGTAGGAATGGATATTTTGTATTGTTCATTACACTGGCAGATCTGGGAGATGGTGCCGCCCCACCCAACCCCACCCCCACTCCCTAATTGTATCATCTTCCACATTAGAAAAAAATAATTAGTATGTCTCAGTTTTTACAAACTCCCATGCACAAAACCAAACCCTTGTCATAACCAACTTCCCCACTGAAGATGAAATTTCCCTTTATTATCCTGGGTTTAATCTCTGAACACCCATCATTGTCAACAACACTAACTCATTCCAATCCAAACACATTTTTCTTTAGGTAGTGATTCTATCACTAAAATGTCCACATATATATTTGCTAAAGAATTGTTTTCATAATCTCCTGTACCATTACAAACATGACACCCTTGCCTACTTGACCACCACCCCACATCTAGTCCCCACCCCCATCCAATCCCACCCAATCCCCACAACCCAAATCTAAGATCTGCCGCTGCATCCTTATTTCCATACTTATTTCCAATACTAGTACACAATGTAATGTTGACAAGCTTATTTAAATTCGGAGTATAAGTGCAAACTGTTAAAACCTTTATTTATTTATTGCACTGCTCTCAACATGTTGCATCTAAAAGCATTCTTACCAGCAACTATTGCCTCAACTTTGATTTCTACATGTCTGTCCGTCATTCTGCTGTTAGACAGAAAGCAATCTGCAAGTCATCTATATCGTCTTCCTATTAAAGAAAAATGAAATTGAAACGTGTATGTTGTTCGTAGTATCTTCTTGTCTTCACTGGCCACGATGGCGATTCTGTTTGTGGTGGGAGGAGAATCCTGGACAACTTACAGTAAGGGCCGATACAGATGGACCAAGGGAGATAATTATGACAACCATGCCCCGAGATTACGAAATGTTTTAGTACAATTTCATGCTCATCTCAGTTTTGTTCATAAATCCCCAGTGAAAGATTCCCGCAGTGACGTTAAACTCCATAATCATTCACTCATATCATTTCATAATTTTTGGGCCAGGTATACAGATATTGCAGCTTACTATTTGCTTGTGAAACTGGTCCCCACAGATCACATGCCCATGAACAGGATTCAAACTTTGAAGTTCGTAGTCTGTCGCACTACCACTGAGCTAACTTGGATATCTTCACCTTGTGGGTATTTCTTTTCTTTTTTGTGTGTAAAGGTTTCAAGATTATTTTTCTTGTAGGTATTTCATTATTTTTTTGGGTAAAGGTTTCAAGATTATTTTGCTTGTAGCAAGGGTTTTCAGTCCTTGGCAGGATGAAACAAACAAGACCTGTAGAGCTGTCTGTTGCAGTAAACCTGCAAGCACTGGCTGGTACTGACAAACCAAGGATGATAACTGCACTGCCACAGTACAGACAGTGCATCCTGTCATGATCACAATGGAAAGACAACTTCTCTAGCCATGATGGCTGGTACCTGTGATAGATTTGAACTCGAGATGATCTACCACTGTACTACCACAAATCCTGTTGGCAATATACATAATATTGATAACTTTGTGGACAAGTGCACAAATCTTTTAAATCTTTAGTGACAAATGTTTATGGCAACCTAAATTCCTTTCTGTTGATTGAATTCAATTGAGTGGTCAACATGGGTGAATAATCTCATAAACTTTGTATAGCAGGAATAACACAACACTATAAATTAATATTCTCATTTATAGTACAGCACAAATAATATATTGTCAATAACCTGATTTTGATTCTGAGTACAATACAGTCATCACATGAGTAACGTGAGTATATTTTCTGAGAAACAACCAGCACAGCATGTAATTAAAATCAAATGCATTAAATAAACATAACATATATCTTGATTAATAATAAAATATAATTTTGGCATTAGGAAACATTGATAATAAATTCCAATACTGAAGTTCTAGGCAAAAGAGTAAATTTGTGCTAAAAATAGATTGCCCAGACAAAGGATATATTTTAGATGCGTAATAAAACAAAACATTGCCTTAAAACAGACCCACAACAAAGTATGAAATCTCTGAATTTGTTCAACTACAAATATGATCCATAAACACGATCAAGAAGCTGGATGTCATGTGATCCATCAGAGCACAAAAATATTGCATACATTTTGTTTTACAAAATTAGATGAGATGCAATGACAAAAAAGAATCCCGAAAAATCTGTTTGTAAAAACATTCCTGTTTTGCGGGAAAAAACCATATATTTTACAAGTATGGAATATTTTAATCACTCATCAACTTGATATAAATTAAAACATTACAAATTGATTAGACACATTCTATTTTGGGCTACTTCAAGATTATGGATAACCAAAGTAAATGTCACTTTTATAAGACAAAGATAATCTATGCATAATGTAGCTGTTTAAATTGGCTGCACGCACACACACATGCACACACACACATACTGAGTAATTTGTTAAGATGATAATACTTGAATATTTAGTTGTTCGAATATTTTTGAAAATATATGATTTTCTATTTGAGCATTTTAATCAATAGTAGCATTACTATCAATACAGTAGTAATTTTTAATGGAATAATATTGAGATTCCTCCTCCATATTAAACTATGGATTTAATTAATAACTTACTGTACTGGGGCTATCTTGAGATTCTATTCAAGTATAGACTTTCTCACAGTCTACTAATTCTATGTTTTACAAATAATGGCCATTCTTGTAGAGATTATCACAGTTTTCAATTAGAAAATGGCAGAAAAATATCTAACTAGAATTTAGAAAGAAAAGAAATGCCATCCGAATTTTGGCCAGATAAATACTACTGGAAGTTTTAAATAGAAATTGTGTAAGACTAGAATTGGAGAATGACAATAGAAATACATTAGTAATGTTGATAAAAAGTGACTTGTTTTGTTAAAGATGCATAAAATAATTGATCATTATTCTTTTTGAAAAAAAGCTCTAACCCTGTCAAAAAGTTTACAGATAGTTTAACAATTTCATAAACAATAGTTTCATTCTACCAACACACATCTTCCATGAATATCAGCAAAGATATTTTCAATGCTAATTAAATAAGACATAAATGATCCATAAATATTAATTGTTAATAATTATTGATTACTTAATTTGATTTTCTTGAATAAAAAATATTAACATTTTAAATTTAGCTTAATTTCTTCATGAGTACATGAATGGAGACAGTTTCATGAGACTTAGAATGATTCACATACACCTGATTACCACACTTGTGCGAGTCTATGCATATACAACATTGGAAATAAATACATCTTCAACATGCATAGAACTGATGCCATCATAATAGAGGGAAATGCCCACAATGTATATCAATGATTCCGACATATAATTTTAAATAGAGATTTTGGTTATCTCTCCCTTTGCGTGAGTATACTTGGAAAGTCATAACATAAATTTGCATAAATCTGAGCACTACATAAGCATCAATGGATAAAAAAGCAACAACACTGCGTCAAAAAGCCATTTGATCAAAACGATAGAAATTAAATAGATTTTGTTCTTCATAGAAGTAATTACTAAGAACCTTAATAGGAAAATAAATTTGCAAGCAATGATATACTGAAGCAGAAATAAAAACAAACTTTAAAAAATTGGGGAAAAGAACAAAAATTAACTTAGTTTATGCGATGATAAAGTTTTTGAAAATTACAAGTACATGTAAACTGGAAAAATAGCCTGCTTTAACAATGTCATTAAATAAACCTTCTCTCTCATGATAAATACCAACCAAAACCAAATGATAGGATAAACCACTAAATAACTAGTAATCCCAGAGAAATGTGCCATCATTTAAATGTCTGTGCTATAACATTGGCTGTTTCCATCTTATGTACTTCTCCTATTCCAATTGCTGGAACCCCCAGTGGGCCTCTTCCTGCATAGCGCAGCTGAAATATAAAATATCTATGATCCAACTTTTCGCCAACACAAATCTATCTATGAACTACTAAAATGTTATTAAAATTTCATGAATCATAAATCTGGATATGCATCATCAAACATCATCATTAGAATAGAACGATGCATAGCGTACAATTTCATCCAATCAAATCCTAGGCTATATTCCCTAGTTACCTTGATGCCCAAGATGTTCTGGAACCGTGGCGCCACGAAGGTCCACGCTCCCATGTTTCTATGTTCCTCTTGACTCCACACGAACTCTGGAAAACGGAAAGGAAATTGTCAGAAATATGCTCTTTATACTGGCAAGCACCATACTTTTAACCTTCAGCACATGTATTCGGAGAGTTCTCTGTGCACCATTCTGGGACCTAGGTCTGCGTTTCATCAAAGGGTTATACTGTAGTTTGGGCATAAATTGAGGTTTACATGATTTCCTGGGGTGCGGTCAGGCTGCACTACTTTTCACTACATAGTACTTTGTAGTCCTATGGAAGTCATTCAGCCAGCATATGTAGTACTATGTAGTACTACTTTATACACTGGGCACTATTTATTCATTGCATCATGTCTTACACTTGCAAAGATAGATTACTGTGCATTTTTGGCGTAGTAATTCTATGGTATTACAATAAATGCATTCCTTAACATTTTTCTATGAGTATATTTACTATTGTTTCAATTTGAACAGGTTCTGACAAACCTTTAGCTTTGGAATAATTCCCGATTTCTGATCTCAGCTCCTCTGCAGGGAATGGACACAGACTCTGTACAGGACAAAAAAACAATAGATTAACCATATACCTGCTAGAGGCACTCAGAAAGGCCATACACTATACTGATATATTTGTTATCAGTCCAGCAGTTAACTAACACCAAACATTTCCACTTTCATTCAGATGTAATATTCCTTGTTATTACACTACCAGTCAGTGAGATATCACCCATGTCATAACTGTTCTGAGTTATCGAACTAGAGTAATATCACTTTTCTGCTATATATATATATATATGGGGGGTGGGGGGGTGGGGGGGGGTGTACTACTTTTGCTATTTTTAGCTAGTGTGTCATCTGAGCATCTATGTCTACACAAATTACGTCAAATGTACCAAACTGTAAAAATCGCACGTCGTCAAGATATTCATTTTCTTACATGTTAGTCATATTTGTCGTCCAGATATCTGGATACATCTCGTAACACATGCATAGTGTTCATAGCCAGACAAACATGCATGTGCAATGACAGTGTATCAGAGTTATCTCACTTTGATCATACTTTCACTACAATGTTCAAGTTTTAAAAGACTTGATGAACACTATCACAATTTATTGTTATTAAAACAAGTTTGGATTCATCATTCCGTGATGATTTTAAGGTTGTATTTCTCTTGAATCCAAGGGATTATGTATTTGTGAATATGCAATGAAATATGTCAAGCGATATCTATACAATTTGACGTTTACTGTTTGTCCAAACTTGGATGAATCACAACTAGACTCTGAGATTATAAAAGTTTGTGAGTACGATTTCATGTTCAAGCTCAAATTTTATATGTGGATTTGTGAACAAAACTTTGAGTTGAACTTCAAAATCTCAGAGCATGATCTGGGAAATTACTGCTCCTACATTTGAAAATTATATTGAATTTTTTTACAAACCTCAAGTCTAATGACAGCTGTATTGGACAAGCCTTTTGAGTCCCGCTCAGCTACAATGTTATAATAGTGTTTTCCTGAGACGAATATGACCTTTGTGACATTGTCAGCGGCCTTGACCCCTGGGTCGCCCAGCACCGGGAGGAAATGTGTTCCAGGAGCCATGTCACTTAATGTGGATGTTGCGGCAGGAAGACGTAGCAGAACCTTCGGGGCAACCAGAACGAGGGGCTTCCGGAAATTGCGTAGCATCTGTAACAACAGAATTGACAAATATTCCTAGATATGAATGATGCACAGACATGTTATATTATTATATTCGACTGACATTATCATTACAAGACAAATGGATGGCAGTTTTGGAGACTAGGAAACCCTGATGACAAATATTATATAATATTATTAGATCTCTCTATATATTAATATAATAACTTGTGTGCATTGGAGGTTTGTGAGGTGCATTATTCTTCAGACGTTAATTGTTTAGAGTAATATTGTTTATTGTGACACCTTTTACAGAATAATTTTTTTCTCAACTTGCTTAGCGAAAGTATATAATAGTCTATAATTGGCTCCCAGTATATAATTGGCTCCTAGTCTATAATTGGCTCCCAGTATATAATTGGCTCCTAGTCTATAATTGCAACTCCTAGTGATAAATCTCATGGTCCTTGTACATGAACCAAGGGAGACAACTACAAACACAATACCTGGCAAATGAGTTTGATATGGACTTAAAATCTTTCGAGGACCGGTGTTTGTTAACTATATATCTCATCACGAAATCAACATGATGAAATCAACAAGATAGTAAAAACAAAATTACAAAAAAAACAAGATGGCAGCCATTACCTGTCTGCGGAGGACATGGAAGTACTGTGCAGGGGTTGTGGGGTTGACGACCTGAAAGTTGACCTTGTCTCCATCCACACCATCCTCCTTGCTATCCGTCATCTACCCAGGATGCAACAGTTGAACCAGAAAATGAGTTCTGCATTTCATACTATACACGCCGAGTGTAAAGAATATACTGGGATACCCACGGAATCAATTGTATGAGAAGCAAAGTTGGAGTCATTTAGAGAGCATTAGGTAACAATTAGTAAAAGAACATTATAAAGTATGTGTTCTACACCATTGGTGGAACTGTACTATCAAAAGATCCACCACTGCCACTATCATCACTTCATCTCGGTTTGGTGGGATGGTAACTTTTCTCTTTTCAAAATTTAATAAAGGGTACAAAGTGAGTGGGTTATAGTTGTACATTGCTGTGGGAATCTTTCACCCAGACGAGATGATGAAGATTATATATGAATAATGAATAATGAGTGGCAATGGCAGAACTATTGCAAGATAGCACTGTGATATTAATAGATCTACAGGAAACGAATTCATCATCTTCTACACCCTTGACTAAATCCTGAAAACTGAAACATTTGCAGCACCAGAAATTTACGAAATGTACCAATGGTAGATTCTAGCACCAGTAGTAAATCTATAGTTGATGCTGAGCGATTGGTCGATAATCCTCATCCAATGATGTCACATGACATAAATAGACTTATTTTATTGCAATTATTTGATCTCTACTCAGACAATGATCCAAACATTCTGTGAGTTTTTCCTGTGTGAATGTTACTGTGATGGTGCGGAACAGGAAGTGTGCGTACCAGGAGGAAGCGCTCAACTCTGCAGGATGAGTGATCAGGCCCCGCGCCGTCCATTCCGTGAGGTAGCAGCATGACTAGCCCACTTTGTAGTAGCCACTTATCTGTGGACAGACAACACATACACAAGTAGATGAATATGAACTTTTCGCCACTATTTCAGTCACAATTTTCAATATAAATGTATCAAAATGACAACAGAAAAATGCAAATTAAAATAAATTTAAATTTAACATTTAAATAAATGACGCCAACAAAAATCAACGAAGTTCCCTGACTTTCTCCGCTGGTGATGTAGGAGTCGACGATGCTCTGCGCGGTGTTGAAGAAGTCTCCGAACTGAGCCTCCCACAGGACGAGGGTACGCGGGTTCTCCAGACTAAAGCCGTACTCAAAACCCAGCACTGCCTCCTCCGTCAATGCACTGTTAGCCACCTGTAGCAGAATGTTGATATGTCAGAATTTCTGAAATGTTTCTACTACTTCAAAACTACACTTATTCATTGATAAAGATTTCTTCATTTTTTTTTGGGGGGGGGGGGGTCAATTTAAGTTATTCTGTGAAAGAGACAATCTCAGGATATCAAGAGTTAGTGATTTCTTTCTCGGGTCCCGTTCCACAGAATGATAGCGCTACGAGAGTTTTAACTCCTATATGTTAAGATGGAGTTTTGATGCTTGTAGTGCTACTACTGTTCTGTAGAACAGGAACCAGCATCGAAATGCAGTCATACCTCAATATGCGCAGTCTGAGAGTCGGAGATGTTGTTGAGGGGGATGTAGAAGTCGTCCGTTTCCTGGTCCACAATCATCACGTGACGGTGGCTGAACGTAGCGCGACCCACATCTTGTCCACTGATTCTCACATTGTAACCTAGGTGACAGGAAATGATAACATTCCTGAAGAGTAGTCTTGAATAGTAGTCTTACTTAGGCCATAGTTATTTGATTCACTGGTTTACGGATCTGCTCACCCAAGGACTACTACTAGAGAAAATAAATAATAGAATTATTATGATATTCACACCAACAATGCCCCATTTCTTAGAAAAGTAAAATATTTTGCTGAAAAACAACAATAATAAATTGGGGAATCAATAATTATGGCATTCCTTAATGATCTTACTACAATGTGCATGTATACCTGAACCAAGGGACATAACTGCAGTATGTATGACTGTAGCCATTGCACTCTACACTACAGATAACATTCAGAATAGAATCTGAAGTCAGAACCTTTAAAGGTATACAATCGTGGTTTGTTGACATATTTTATTTATTTCCTCTACATATTAAAACTAGTAAGATAAAAAATAAAAATAAAATAAATTATGGGGCATATGTAGCTTGTTGCCCAATATACTTGTGTAGACAAATCCAATGTACATACTTTCAGGTAGAATACATTTGACCATGAAATATGTCAATAAAGCATCATTGTATGCCTTTAAGTTTCAAGTACAATTGGCTTTACAAAATATATTAATGGACCAAATAATTCATTGACCCCAAAAAATAATGAACAAAAGAATTAATGATACGCTATTCCCCTTACAACACCAACACTGCCCCCTACAACACCAACAGTGCCCCTTACAACCTCAACACTGCGGACAGTTCACCAACCTTGATATATAAGAGATCCCATAGCCAGAGCCTCAGCTCCAGACCAGTCTATTTCAGACCCGTCCAACATCTTCTGCTTCCGCCGGTTGATGTGTGTCTTTTGGATCGTGGGATGAACATTCTATCCAGACCAGAACAAAAGTAATATATTTGTTTAATATAACATTAAAGAAGGCCTTAGAGGGTGGATCTGGTCCATCATACTTTTACACTATTCCTGTTATTATTATTTTATTTTAAATTATTATTATTATTATTATATTATTAATATTATTATTATTATTATGTCCATCAAAATTAAGTGGAGGATAAAATTTGAATCATGATGTTTAAATTCAAGAAATAGCTCTCAAAAATGCCACATACAGACATTAAATTCTGATATTCCTCGATTGTCACAGTCAACATACTATATTCCCTAAATTTACTATGCTTTGTTCCTTAAATAGAGTCGAGCAGTATAGGTTCGACCGTGTAAGCTTGTAAAAGAGCAAGGCTGGTAATGCACAGACTTTACGTACACAGCCAGAATTATACGATGTGCCAGCACTGGTAGAGTAGGGCAGAGCACATGAAGTTAGACTGACAGGATCATCTAGTCAAGCTGTGAATTATAACCAGGCGTTCTCTTCATTTAGCCTGACAAAAGAGTGAATTAATTATTGTGTGTGTGTGTGTGTTTCTTGTTA
Source organism: Lepetodrilus schrolli (assembly GCA_032361225.1). Taxonomy (NCBI): domain Eukaryota; kingdom Metazoa; phylum Mollusca; class Gastropoda; order Lepetellida; family Lepetodrilidae; genus Lepetodrilus; species Lepetodrilus schrolli. Next base: position 16,181 of record JAUTBT010022738.1, read on the forward strand.
GTAAATGTCGCCGCAGTTGTTGTGTTGTTCTTGCCTGACAGGAGGGCTGCACGTGACACTGACAATAAGAATGATCCCTACTTCTGAGAAGATACCGGATTCAAACCCAGACATTGATGTTTGTAGTCTAACACAACGCCAACTACCCTATCCTGCCCTTTGAGATGTTGGTGTTGGAGAAGATGATCATTCCTTTTTCGTCTGGCTTGTAAACAGTTTCAAGAAGAAAACAGATATATATCCATACAGCACTGATACAAGGAGACAGAGTTATCTACCCCTTGCACTCACCAGCATATCTGGAACCTCCACGGATTTTGTTCCCACGAACTTGAGGATGTCTATGGAGGTGCCGGTGTCCCAGATCATGATGGAGTCCGTCGCGGGCGTCATACTTGACCACTGAGCCTTCAGGTGCTTGGCCTGCAAATTGGTGGACTGGTCAGGTATGCTAATAGGAGGAGGAGAACCTACGGTAACTATGTCATGGTAAGACCCACAACCCACGGCTGGTGACAGTGAATCAATGATGATAAATGTACACTGGATGGGAATCAAACTTTCAGCTTTTAGGTCCGACACTCTACTACCTTGCTAATCCATCTGTGTTTTTATCAGGACTGTGGTTCCAAGGGAATGTATTACTATGGCGATATATATAAATTGTCTCACCGGTATTATATAGGAGTCAATGTTCGCCAGATCGGACGAGAGTCTGGAGTTCCAGTCCTGAACAGCCTGCTTCAGATCATCTTGTTTGCACACACCCTCAGACTGAAATATAGGTAAAGACCTAGTTGAACTAGGAAAGTGTCAGACTTTTGATGGGAAGGCAGAGCCCGACATTTAACCGTTGAACACGAACATGGAGAAATATGCAATGACACATCACAAACCTGTATATATTATAGTCTTCGTGGGTCATTTTCCTATTCGAATACACATTAAATCTGATAACCTGTCGAATGTTAAACACACCGGATTAATTTAGCAGTCGACTGTATTTACTACCATTTCCTTCCGACAAGAAACCTAGTTGAATTCTGCTCCTATAAAATTGGTGTTCAACAGTTAAACATCAGGCTGCTCGAATTATTTGACCGGTAAATTTGTGAGTGCTCGTACCACTAACTGCTGAGTAAATTTGTGAGTGCTCGTACCACTAACTGCTGAGTAAATTTGTGAGTGCTCGTACCACTAACTACTGAGTAAATTTGTGAGTGCTCGTACCACTAACTGCTGAGTAAATTTGTGAGTGCCCGTACCACTAACTACCGAGTAAATTTGTGAGTGCTCGTACCACTAACTGCTGAGTAAATTTGTGAGTGCTTGTATCACTAACTGCTGAGTAAATTTGTGAGTGCTCGTACCACTAACTGCTGAGAGTACAGGTCTGGGGTGCTGGAGCGTGAGTTGATGACCTGGTACATGAGTGGCTGCGTGAAGGATGGGTTGTCCAGCTCGTTATGACCCCACTTCCTGTAGCAGATCAGGTCGATCACCACATCCTTGCGGAACTTCTGACGGTACTCCATGGCGATACTGGTGGCCCGCACAACATCCTGGGAGGTATGCGAGAGAAGTTTTCACATTTCTGAGTTAAGTTTTATGGCGGCTAGTCCCCAAAACTAATCAACTTGGTAGTCAGTGATCACAACATAATTTCATGAAAATACTAAAAGCACTATTTTCTCCTCCTGTCTGTTAATATACTGAATAGAAAATTATTTCAAGGAATGCATGAATAACCTACATCAGGGCAGTCTCCGTTGACATGCAACACAGGGTAGCTGTTGATCTTGGCAGAATCACTGGCATACAGAGAGGACCTGTAAGGAGAGATAGTAGCTGTCTGGATATGGTGGGAGGTGAACCTGTAACAACTATGTTACAATGAGTGATTATGGAGTTTAACATCACTGCGGGAATCTTTCACCCATTTGTGACGACTATGTTACGAAGACCTTTTACTCTCTCCATGCTGTAGGCAACCGGAGATGCCCTAAAGAGCAGTGCCTGTGCCTAATCCTGCAGGAGTGGGTTAACAAAACACATTAACCTGTTAACCCACTGGCAAAGTTTCTGTCTATCTGGTGGCCATCTTTGTTACCCACCTGCCAAGTGTTGGTTCTGTGGTGAAGCCCAACTGGTTGTTGACTATGAGGTGTACACTTCCCCCAACTCTGAAGTGTGGACACTCCGCAATACAGAATGTCTCGGCCACCACTCCCTGTGGAAGATCAAGGTCGATAATTATGCTTACTGATAGTTCCACTCCACAGGGCATTCATAACACTACTGGAGTTATCTCTATACCTGTGGAATGGCTCCATGTCCAGTAAACACTGGTCTCAAGTAAACAGCATCTACTGACTTGACTCACCTGGCCCCAATTTCTCGAAACAAACTTGAGCTTGAGATTTTTGTTCAGCTGAGATTTCTCTCATTGACTCAGTGCTGTATCTTGAGTCTGGGTTTGATTTTTTTTCTCAAGTTCCAGCACTGAGCCAATGGGAGAAATCTCAGGTGAGCAAAATCTCAAACTTGCTTGTTTCAATAAATCTGGGCCAGTTCATTAAACTAGGCTCACCTGGGCTCTCCTATACGAAATGGTGTAACTAAGATAGCTTCATCTCCAACCTGTCCAGTAACTCGCCTGTCCAGTAACTCACCTGTCCAGTAACTCACCTGTCCAGTAACTCACTTGTCCAGCAACTCACCTGTCCAGTAACTCACCTGTCCAGTAACTCGCCTGTCCAGTAACTCACCTGTCCAATAACTCACCTGTCCAGTAACTCATCTGTCCAGTAACTCACCTGTCAAGTAACTCGCCTGTCCAGTAACTCGCCTGTCCAGTAACTCGCCTGTCCAGCAACTCACCTGTCCAGTAAATGAGGCGTCTCCGTGCACCTGTACACACAGCACCTGGTCGCCAGGGAGGGCGTGGTCACAGGAGCTGTAGTCGCCCTCCCCCAGGTACCGTTGCTTGGCTCGTGCCTTCCCCATGGCGACGGGGTCGTTTGCCTGCAACATAACCACGACTACAGTAAGGTACGGTATCCCTGGATAGATCATGAGTAAAAAGCAACTATCAGTCCACAGTATTATGAAAACCCTTTATTACAGCGCTTTATCAATGTACTTAGTTTCATAGATAAACCATGAATACAAAAACAAAAATCAAGGAACACTATTCAGGACGGACCAAAATTAATGGATAAATGAAACAGCAATTCTGACATTTGAAACTGGTGGGGTTTTACATTGTATTTCAACATTACTTCAGTGATATTGTGAGCGAGTGATTATGGAGTTTAACGTCAGTATGGGAATCTAGTGATATTGTAGTGATCTGTTTACAGTAGGAGGAGAGCTTGAAATAGTGTATAAACAGGATTATACACAGTACCTCCAGGTGGGATGGATTAGGTATGATGGACACGTGGACATTTTTACCATTGTGATTGATGTCTTTTGACACATCTGAAAGAGAAGATAATTATTTTACACGATGGAAGAGAATAAAAGAACCCTCTGAGAAAATAGACACAAATTCCATTATAGATGTTCCGTGGTTAGTTGGACTACGAGAGTTGAAAGTCACAATACATGCCTAGGAAGAAATGCTACTGGCGTTATGATAGTATAAACTTGGTCTGTAGCGCTATGGATATGGATAGTACATAACTGTAATCACTCTGTGGAACAGGACCCTGAATATTTTTACATCTGTAAATATTTTGGAACACTGCTGCTTTTCTGATTTCAAATAAACATTGAACTCACAGCAATGAGTGGCGATATCTCCAGTTCCGTAGGAAAGGGAAGGGTTCTCTGTCTTGCCTTGCATCTGAAGTGCGTATTTTAAAGACATCTCTCAGCTTGATTAGCCATGTGGACTGCTATATACTAGTATTGACATTACAAAATCAGTATGTTTTTTAAAGCAGACTTTTTCTGCCTGCTTTCAGTTTGAATGTTATTGACATTTTTTGTAATGCTGAAATTGATTTGTTAAAAAGCATATCTGTATAAGGCTTTTCTGGGAGCATCCAGCAGAAAGAATGTTAATGACAAAATTTAAAGTGACACACCCACCTTCTTGAATAAAATGGATGGTGGGAAGTCCAGCATACAAGTAAGGAAGTTAAGGCGCCCTCTGTGGGGCATGCAGGCAACTATGTCCGTCACACCCACTGAAGAAAATCAATGAACAGAATTTTGGCAAGCAAACATTTCAAGACATTTAAAAAGTATTATTCCATCATTCTGAGGACTGTGCCATTCCTGGGATTCGAACCCGACTGAGCCTAAAGGGTAACTCCTCTGGCTAAGACCAATAGGAGCATCTTATATCACACCCAGATACATAAGTAAATAAATAAATAAATAAATAAATAAATAAATAAATAAATAAATAAATAAATAAATAAATAAATAAATAAA
>JAUTBT010022749.1:0-40000 GCA_032361225.1 Lepetodrilus schrolli
GTCTCTCTCTGCTCTATCTCTCTCTCTCTCTCTCTCTCTCTCTCTCTCTCTCTCTCTCTCTCTCTCTCTCTCTCTCCCCCTTCCCTCAAGATCCCCCCCCTCCCTCCCTTCACTCAAGATCTCCAAAGGAACCGATTAAAAGCCTAATTGTGATGAACATTACTATTACCATGTCAGCGGAGCCAAGCCAATTCTTTGCAGATTTGATTTAGTCTCTCTTAAAACCTGCAAGTTTTGTTTATCCTGGGTTTGCAAAGTTTGACTGGAATTGATGACGTGTTTGTGGATTAAATACGGGGAGTGTATTAAGTGCCATTTGCACTGACAGTTCAATCACCAGGCTGTCTTCAACTATGATGTGCCTCTAGGTCTGAAGTCTGTACAAGCATCTTGTCTCTCTCTTTCATATTAGTGTAAATGGATAAGTATTGAAAGAAGCTATCTCTAAGTGGGGAGATGAATTTGACCTTTTAAAAACATAAATCCACAACAACAACAAAATCAATATTTGTGAATTGGAACATCTAGTTGCATCGTTTCATTACCTATTTCATGGAACTGCATGCTGGGTCTTTTTAACTGCTAGTTTTAAGACACGTTGTTTTATATTTTTAACTGCTAGTTTTAAAGCAAGCAAGAGTCATATCATATTGCCAAACAATTCAAATTTACCTTTCTTTGGCAGTATTTCATAACTATGACAATAGCACAATAATTGAGAGATGATAGCACTGAGAGCATGTCCTAGTTCGTAGAAGCACTTGGGCCATATAAATATACTTATTATTTATTATTATTATTTCTCATTTTGAAATATCCTCAGAGACCACCCTCCATTTTCCTTGCACTCGCCATGAACAGGTCCAGGGGCTAACAATAATTTCCTCATTGTAAACCCTCAATTCTGTGTGGCATTATAGCTCCATCATTATCTACCTCCATTACCTGTAAACGACTGAGATAGGAGGATACGTGACAATACCACCTCAGTTCTTCCACATCCAAGCACCGCATTCTCCATATGTTAACACAAACCTCATGGGGAGATTCTCTCATAGTGAAAACTGCAGGAACAAAGTTAAGAGATTGTTGACAGATGGATGGGGGTGGGGTGAGAGAATTACCTAGACAAACCTCTGAGGAGGGGGGGGGGAGAGAATTACCTAGACACGCCCCTGAGAGGGTGGGGGGAAAGAGAATTACCTAGACAAGGCCCTGAGATTACAAAACTTTTTGAGTACGATTTCATGCTCAAGCTCAAATTTTACGTGGTGGTTTGTGAACAAAACTGAGTTGAGCATGAAATCCTACTCAGAAAAGTTCTGTAAACTCAGGGCCATGTAGATTTTGACACAGACTAGGTGCCAGGTAATGTTTTCATTTTTTGCAACTGCCCGCCTGCCCAACCTCCTGCCCGCCTGCCCGCCTGCCGCTCTGACAGGCAACAATCGGAGCTGTACAACAACACTGGGAGATGTTTTTGTCCAGTCCTATTAGTGCTGATGTGGCAAACGTCTGGGGGATGCGTTTATGGGTGGGGAATGGAAGCTGAAGTGGACAGTCTTGACCTTGGGTCCAGGCTGTATCTATTAGAGGTGTATTTTCATAAGCAGATATGTGTAGGACTGAGATGAATGTGGATGGTTTGCTTATTGGACAAATAAATACTGAGGTGGAGGTTGTTGACTGTACTTTTATCAGTTTTACTTAAGAAAAAGATGTATCACTTAGTAAATCGTTATTTTTCTCTCCATTTTAATTTTTTGATGTTCTTTGAGAATAAGCCAAGAAATATCAAATATAGTCAACCCTCGGTATACCGCTACTTTATGGGTCTATGAAGTACCCCCAGCGTTATTGCATATAGCGTTATAATGAGGGATCTGTATGTGGCTCATTGGTACAAGGAGTGTGTTCTCTTTAAATTCTGTATCAATATATTTATAATAGCAAGCTCAATGTATCAAGCATAAACAGTAGCTTGAACTATGTAAGAGAATATTGTTGTCTCAACCCATATGTTATATACCAGAAGAAGCTTCATAAAATCACAGTGTCAGAGTTTATTGTTATGAGTATAGTACTTGACATTTTGTGTTTAAAATTGTTGGTGTTTTTCTGGACAAAGTGATGAAGTATGTTTCAAAAGAATGTGAAGATCTGTAGAATATATCTTCATAAAACTTTCTGAAGATTTTAAATGAAGAAAGTGCAAATACTAATAGTTTGTCATTAAATTCTTTGAAATTTTATTTGTACATTTTGCATTTTGCATTATGTATGTACATTTGACTGTCTGCTATTCTGATTTAATATGTTGGGTTATTCTCTGCTCAGAATATGGTCTGCCGATTCACATCAAAAGATCTCTGTGCTGATATCTACGAGAGGCTTCACGAGAGGCTTCACGATTCCTTGTCAACACAATGTACTTTATCAATCACGAGAACAGACTACAGAGCACAGAGCTTGTTGACATTCACCATCACTGTGTACTGGCTCTTGGCTAAGAATTGGCCTCCAGGGACTAAAGAGCTCGAAATGGGAGGTTATTTGACAGTGAACATTCAGTATTCTTGCCCATCCAAGCCTGTAATTGTGGATCTACCATTGAGCCAAACAGATGTATTCATTTAATACGATGTACATAATGGTGGTTAGACAGGATCTTGGGGATCTATATACCCGACTGTCAACAGTGTACAAAGATGGCTGCCACTCTGAGCTGCCCTAACTCTGCGTATTAATTAGCACCTGTTATTGTTTGGGTACGAAATGAATAAATATCAATAGTTACTCTAGATTTGTTGAAACTGGAGATGGTTTAAAGAAATTGGGTCAATATATACTTTTCATGTCTTTGTATAATCTTGACATGAGGAGAACTGGGGCATCTTATAAGAAAACCATAATATTTGTTCTATCATTGTACATACATGCTCATGTTTAAACTACAGCATGGCTGTAGAGCTTCGGTTATAAAGAATACCTAGCTACAGCATTTCCAGCATTGTGAACCGTGATAATCTCGACATTACTTTTGATGTGGAATGGATAATGAACATAACTGCATTGATACATCAAAGCAATACACAGTATAGACCTGGATCTGTTACCAGAACAAACGCATGAGAGAAAAACTATCTCAGCTACATCAAGAAGTGATGGAAGGACGATGTTTCAAGTTCTTTCACATACTGGAACTACGAATAAGAAAGCATGTTAGTTTTTCCATTTTTAAACGCAAAAATAATCCCGGGAGATGATATGGTTTAATGGATGCAGTCTCGTTTGATGTGGTCGGAAGGCAGCAGAGATGTAGAACATGGCCGAGGAAAGATAGCGAAAGCTCGTTAACTATTGTTCAAGCTCGGCGCAGGGTTTGGGGTTGCTAGTTGGTGGCATTCCCACACGTGTTGTGATTTTTGTGGCTTTGATGTTTTATCTTTCGTGTGTTTCTACGTCCTCGTAAAAACAGGTGTAGGAGACAAGTGTGACTCCAGGAAGAATTTTGTTCTTCTGGTGTACTGGAATTATTAGCATTCAGGGTTAAATATAACAGTATCGCGCTTCCTTCTTCAAACAAATTTGAACATCGTTAGCATTATATTTCTTCTAGTTTTGTAGTTCCATTGCACAACGTATAAGAAGTCTACTTAGTGATATAATTGGAAATTTCATGGTTATTTATAGTGAGATTGATACAAATATCACAAATATTAATATTTGAATTCGTGTCTATTGGATGTAGAAACTGAATTTATGGAATGTTCTTTAAAACGTTTGCCTACATTGTTGCCAAGCAGATATGGTTAGTGAAATATGAAAGCCAAGAGCATGTTTTATTGTACTGTGATATTGCAGGTTCTGAGGAAATAAATTAGGCTTATTACAATTGCAATATTGTCAAATTATTAGCATGTTTCACCAGGGTTTACATAATTTACATGTTTTACATATGGTCAGAATATTACCATTGTAATACCAACTTACCAAACCAAGTGCCAGCATGTTTCTAATGCAATATTTTTGTAAAGAGCAGTTATCCTTTTAGCGCATGTGAGCAGCCTAGATTAATAGATTATTTGATTATTATTATTATCATAAATGTTCACATTATAATTATTATTAATATTATTATTATTATTATTAATATTACTATAATTATAAATATTCACAAATTCAGGACAAACATCGATGTCGTAGAGCTTTACTAACATGAATAATTGTGGTTTACATTTTCCGTATTTTTGTTTCATTCCAGCGGAACCTCGATGAAGAAGGGGGGACAACTGACACAGCGACAACCGAGAATTCCAATAAACACGAGAAAGACAGTGGTGTTGGACGAACGGATGAAAGTACGAAGAACGACGAGAGTTCTGAACAGGTGAGCTGGATTTTTGTTTTAAATATATTTGAACCGAGATTTAGAGTCACTTTCAAAATAATATCACTCCTATGTCAGTTTATGGCTGGAGGAAACATTCAACACCCATAACACTGTGTGTTGCAATAAATCTTCAAGCACTGGCTGGTACTGATGAACCAAGGTTGATAACTGCATTGCCATGGTAAACACAGCACACCATAGTCTGGATTGTCACAGAAAGGTAACTTTCACGAACAATGGTGCCAGGTCTCTGGGGGTGGGTTTGAACTCGAGATCTTTGGCTCCAGAGTATGATCATTTCCTCTGTACTACCACCTGACCCTGGTAACATTGATTTAAATAATATGTAATTATATTACATCATTATTGAAATGGAAGCATTACATACAAATCAATGGAATCTTCTTTTTTATATATATACAATAGTGATGTGATGGAGGTACTATAGAGTTATTAAAAACACTTCAAAAATTATTTTATTTACACCGTTAAAATAATAATTAGATAAAAATGAATGTCTATGTACATTAAACTATAGAATGTCTGTGTTTAAATTATTACGACATTTAAAATAACAAATCGAATGCATGGAAACAAGGGATATGATAAATATTATCTTTCATTAAAAGAAATACTGTATCCTGTTAGATATGATGACAAATTCCAAATATGAAAATTGTGGTGTTTTTTTATATAAACATGAACATATCAGATATATATGATTTTGCCATGTGATATTATTGGCACTGTGAAGTTGTTTCCGTGATGTCAGACTGTGAACATTTCTCACACTGTTAGTTTCTTAATTAGGTGATATCATGGCTGATATGATCTTGAGTTATTGCAAGTTTCAACACATTACAACCATTAAGTAACAGATCAGCCCATGATAAATCTAAAATCCAGCCTGTCGTGTGTTTTTTATTCATTGGTTCTGCCTATGAATATGGACCAGGTCAAATTATGCCATTTGGGAAGTAGCATCAGACCTGCCATTTATTTTATTTTTATTTTTTGCCATTTTGTTTTAACTCAAAATGTACAACCAGGTTCTTTGTTTAAAATTCATGATGAATTTCATTTCATGATCTTAATTACTTTTTAATATCATTTCGGTAATTCATTTTGAAACTGACATTCAATAAAAGTCGTCTGTTAATTGTAAAAATACTAATGCATAAAGTATTAAATAATCTTGTTACGTTATCTATTCACATTTCTATGGATAATTTGAGGAATTCATGTAATTCTATGAATCGTTTACAATTTATTAGATGGAGGATATTGTTCAAAATATGACAAATTATTAGATGAAGAATTTTAAGACAATAGTAATCAAATTTATTAGGTGTATCTCTGCAATGTAAGGCACTAATTCATTTAAACTATTAGATGGAGAATACTACTAAAAATAAGACAAACATTTAGTAGATAAAGCACCCCATCAACTCTACATATATTTTGGTAATCAAATGAGCAATCTAAGCTATTTCCCATCTCCAAATATTTGTATATATCTCTAAAACTTAGCTTACCAGCAGGTGAATGTTTGTTTTACCTGGGCCCCTCAAGAACTTCTAATCAGATACGCATCCACAGTAAATGGTATTTTACAACTTCCATATCTTACAACCACACAACGTAACTTAACATATCAGAATCTAGTTACCGAAATCTACACATATTGTTTACATATTCTTCCTCGAGAACGACATGAATCGATTCCCAGTTCACTGTGTCACGCTTTCGAGGCAAGGATATTATCTTATTCCACATCCCAATGAAAGTGGAAGCGTGGATAGACTATTTTGCACCTCGTTGCGGTCTAAAACTGATCATGTGATGTGATAATAATGAAATAGACCTAGAAACCCTGTGTCAAAAATATGGAATATAAGTTGGTACAGAAAGTTTATAAACAGGAGGGTGTCATAACATTGGATCCTTAAGATGATTTTGGACTATAACTGTTGCCAAAGAGGATTCTAGTTTGTCTTGGGTCAATATTCTTCGAGAGTTAGGTCGTAGTTCAATATTCTCTAACAGGTAGATGGATACATTTGGAAAAGATGGCACAGCCGACGCGTGGCAATTCGTCTCCGTGGTTTACTTATATGTGTAATTGTTTCCTGGGCTGTCCAATGGTAATGATTATTTTCAAGAAAAAGGAAATCTCTTTGAGGATTATGTTTTTGTCATAAATACGGACATCAACAGGAATATTTCAATGCAATGTGTTCCTAGTACGGAAAATTAGCCTTGTGAAATTGACCCTTTCCTAGCTGGAGGCAACTATAGTGGGTTTTAAAAATAATAAATAACGGGTGTGAAGAATTAATACATCATACTTGACCAACCTCAGTACCATGCTGCTAGGAGAAATGTTGTCATCACGTATGGATGAATTATTCCTGTAATGACAAAAAGCATTAAATAAATCGATAGAAGAAATATTATTGAATGCATTTATTCTTCAATTAGATCTGATTACCGTAGACTAAAATGGATTTGTTTTCTGTTTTCAGGAGACGTTTGACATCGAGTGCCTACCACCGCCCACCCGTACCAAGTTCGAACCTGACTGCAATCTCAACCGAGAGGACCTTCATCACAGCAATGAGAGCTTCACCTCCAATGACCACGAGGTCACGGGCAATGACATATCCGCCGAGGCGTGTGATAAGTTCCGCGAGGTGTTAGCGCACCGATGTTTCAAGGGCGATGCCTCTCCCAAGAAGGGCGGCAAGCACAAGGATTCTGGGAGCAGCATTGAGAAAGAGCTGCATTTGTTGAATCGCGAAATGGAGGAGATTAATCTCGAGTGCCAAGAGATTGTGGACTCGCATTTGAAGGATCACTTGAGACCAGACCAACACAGAGAAACGTTTAAGATTGAGCCACAGAAAAGCCCGCGCATCGTGCCGCGAATGGGCACGAGACTTGAATACCTGAAACATGTGCAATCTTGTGATCCTGCGGAGTTCCTTATTCGGAGAAATGTGCCACCTCCCACAAAGATCGGCCAGTCCAGCCCGAAGGGCTCCGAGCGGGAGAAGGACACGTCTACGACGAGTGCGTACAATACGGGAGAGAGCTGCCGGAGCACCCCCCTCACACTGGAGCTGAACCAGGCCAGCGACGAGGGGGAGAAAGGCTTCAAGAACTCCATGTTGTGTTTGGCCCCAGGCCCCGCTATACCGTCCTCTAGTGATACAGAGAAACAGACTCAAACACCAACCAAATCACGAGACTATTCCAGCGATGACAGTGGTCATGGCTACAAGAACCACCACCCCCCGAGTCAGACCAACAAGAACAACGTCGTTCCCACAGTCGTCCCTGGAGGTCTGAAGGAGAGCCTCGGGATGGGAGAGTCCCTCCAGGACCTGTACATCCAGTATGCGGACGTCATGTACACCAACCATGCAAACCTGGAACACACCATCGCCATCCAGCAGAAGCTGTTCCAGCAGCAGCTTGACCAGAAGCCGCGGACTCGTTCCCCGAAGACGCCCAGCGGGAACAAGTCCTCTATTCATGGGGACTCCGGCAACAGCAAGTCCGGGAACAGCAAAGAAGCCACCCAGTCGGAGAGCGGTGCCCTGGAGTGGGTGGTGAAGCGGCGGCCCGACGGGACTCGCTACATCACAAGGCGACCAATCAGGAACAAGATCCTGAAGGAGCGGGCCAGGAAGATCTCGGAGGAGCGGTGCGGGATGACCACGGACGACGATGCCATGAGCGAGATGAAGACTGGACGGTACTGGTCGAAGGATGAGAGGAAGCGGCATCTGGAGAAGGCCAAGGACTACAAGAAGAAAAAGGAGGTCATGATGAGGGCCAGGGTGGAGATGAAGGAGATGAAGGCCGACGAAAGGAAAGAGGCCAACATTGTGGAGTTGAGCCACAGGAAGATGAACAAACACAAGGGGAAGAGGGTTCTGGACAATTTCGTGACAGTTCAGGAGATGCTGGCTCATGGGAGCCGAGTAGCAGACGGGAAAACATACAATCCTCTTCTGTCGGTCACGACTGTATGATGTACATATGATTTGTGTGTGTCTTATAACACAAGCTGTGTTCTACCTGTATAACTTGGCGGCTTCGACCGAAAAAACACTAACGTCGTGTAACTTATTATATATGCAGGTGTGTGAGGAAATACTTGCTATGTCGTTCCCAGCGAAGGAGCGATGGAAATATTGTTTGTAAAATCTGCAGGATGTTACTGTAATATATATATTGTCCATGTTGGCTTCTTTCAGAACAGTTGGGTATAATGTGCATGTCCTCTTGTTGGCACTAAAATTGTGTTATTCGTGCGAGAATATTGTTGATGAACGTGCAGGATATTGTCTCCGAGAACTTTAGAGAGTGCATTGACTGTTTGATGTTGGATATTTCAGCTGTTTTCGTTGTACATATACGCAAAAGATCAAATCTGCTCTCAACTACTATGAACAACTTTAACATTTCGTTTTTTCTTAAGTTGAGTAAAAGTCGCTATTCATGTTAAACAAATATATTTACATTTCAATATTCATTTTGCAGTCATACCAGCAAAAATGCTAAAGAATACATGTTTCTCTGTGCAATAATTGATAGATAGATATAGTGTAGCCTGCAAGCTGTCAAACATGTAAATGAATATACTGTTACATATATTATGTATCTTTCCAAGAGATGAGCCTTTCCTCGTTAATAATGGATAAAGCCCTTTTGTTTCAAAATTATTTCTTTGCACTGTCATGGACTGTGCTAATCTTAAAAATCTTACGAGTTATTCTAAATATAAATGTCATCCAATTCAGACCATAACTTCACAAATTTCATATTTCCTGATGTAAATAATATGGAAATCATTTTAGGAACATCTTTGAGGAATACATTATTCGTTATTGAATATATGCTCTCCATGACAGATATGTGAGTTATCTACCCCTATGTGTATTCAGTATATATGTTATGTAGTGTACATTGTGCCAGAACTGGGCGATAGAACCTAACTTATTTCATGTACAGTGTACCCCCCTTGATCATCTATATACCTATAATATTGTATGGCCGACAAGCTACGTATCTGAGTTGTATATTTGTACATTTTGTATTATTTTTTTTGTCTGCCAATCTAGATTTGCATAGCCGTAAATACGGACTATATATATATATATATACTTTGTATAGCAGATACTATAATACAATGTGAGTTACCATAGCGACTGAGCGGGGGGGTTTACGATTTGAACGATATTGTAAACACCATCTATTTGTATGGAGTTGTCAGGAATACAGTATTTGGACTGGCTATGAAACAAGCATATAAACTGCACACAAATGTGCCTAGTGGATGTGTTCAAGTACCACAACACATGGAGAAGGCATTTAGCCTCGCCTTTTGTATACACTCACAAGTATGAAAGCAGCTGTGAGATTGCAATCTCCTATGTGCAGGTGTTTTTTTTCCCAATTTTTTTTTGGCGGTCAATGCGTATTTGGGTCTTCTTTGACATTGTGCAAAAATCTCCACCTCCACACAAACAAGAGTGTTTTTGTTAACAGGAAATTGTGACATCCTCGGTCTTTAATGTCGACATGTAAATGTCTATATCTATGCCGCGTATGGATGTCCGTTTCAATTAACCGACCCAAGGATCTCTGTTCTTTATATGTCATCTTGTGGCTGGCTATATGAATCTTGTGGCTATCCAAAAGTGCTAAAAAATATGTTTTGTAGTCAAATATCATTTCAAGTTTGTTGCTCTCTGTGAAATACAAGCTGTTTCTTATTATGGTTTTGGATGAGGTTAATTAAATTTTTTATTTTATATATATATACACGTTCATGGGCTGATTGAGATATGCATTGTGCCTGGAACATGTATTTGGTATATTCATATTCTGACATGCACTGTGGTTTTTGTGACTGTTTTTGAGGTGGTTACCATGTTTTTCGTTTATTAAAAATATTAAATATAGATATAAATATGAAAGTTTATATTCGCAATATTTGGAATTAATTATATATAGATATAGAATTACAATTTATTATAGTTTGAATTTTTAATGGAATGGCTCAAATCAAAGCTTTAACAATGTTTTATTATAAATTTATATATGCAACAATTCCCTTAAACACATCTTCCAGTAGCACCTCAAAGACAGTCACTCAAACGTTGCACAAATTGGATTTAACACAGCAACAAAATATATTGTAAAAAAAAACAGAAAATTTTGGAACATACCAAAAACAACATATAAATAATATACATGTGTATATTGCATATATGTTGTATGGGGTGGGGGGGGGGACATAATTTTGTTTTAGGGTTAATTTATATCCTTGCTGACTAAAGATGTTTGTAACTGGGTCCACAAGATGGAAGGATAATATCAGAATCTGGATTCATTGATTGGAACCCAGTGTGTTAACTCTATCAGTGCCAGTGCTGAGGTTCCCTATACACTATAGCCTCCGTGAATGTTCAACATTTCTTTCTGTGAGTGATAAAAGGAGACTTGAATAAACTATTGTTTTGTATTTAAAAATCATCTTGGTCGTTTTTTCTCTCAATGACACATTGTGCAAGTTACCTTTTTAAAAAGCTGGATGGAATTCGAGGACCTGGCCAAAAACCTGTATATGGAGATCAAAATTAATATCCTATGTCTCTTTATTGCCGAGATATATTAAATTTTGATTATAGATGGCGGCCATTTTGAAATGGCCTCCACAGGCAAACGCTGGGATGGCACTCTAACCATTAAAAAAAATATGTAATGACCTCCTGAATATGCGTACCAATTTTGGTGGACTATTCTTCCCTTGATCCGCTAGAGTATAATGGATGGATGGATGTCTCAATTATTACGGTTTATGAAATACAGAGCTCTCTCTCTCTCTCTCTCTCTCTCTCTCTCTCTCTCTCTCTCTCTCTCTCTCTCTCTCTCTCCTAAAACACCACGAGTGCGTCTATGGTTTAAAACATCGTTTACCGCTAGGAACCACATTGTGGTACTAGATTCGACATCGTAATTCCAGATTGATGCACCACCATCAGATACCACAATCCTTATTCCTGCGCATCAAACACATATAGTCCTACCTAATGTTTTCTCAGTCAATAGCACACATCCTAAATCAGGTTTTCTTTAGTCAAGATACCATTAGTTTTCCCATGTTCAACTTCAAACGGGCATTTCTGCGCATTACGTCACATAATTTTGTTCGTCACATGATATTTGACAAACTTGCCAACAATGAAGTGCCAGTTGGAACGTGCAGAAGCGAATACGCAAGAAGTGAATACGCAAGAATGCTCGCGTTTGAAGTTGAACACAAGACAACTAAAAGTATAATGAAGCATTTATGTGCGAATATCAAATACGCATGCATACCAATGAAAACTGACATCAAATACAGTAAGCCATGAATTTGACTACAACCTGCATAGAACCTGGATAGTTGTACATGATGTTATTGAGTGAAAATGTCAAACCTATATCATAAAACAGAATCTGAAACATTTGGACACATCGATATGGCATACATTCGTATACAATCCGTATTGCAATGTTAAGTCAAATTGTATCCATTATGTAATACAATCAATAGTTTAATGTTCAATAAAAAAAATAAAAAAAATGTTAAAGGCATACAATCACATATTTCATGATGAAACGTATTTTTACCTGAAAATATGTACATTTGATATGTTTACACAAGTATATTGGGTAACCAGCATTTTCCGCATATCCCACTGGTTTTCAATATTTCATATTTTATTACTTTTTAATATTTACAGTATATGTAGCTTTATTGGTACCAGTGGTCGTGATAGATTATTTTGACCGTGTTCAATTATTAAAGTTACCCCCCCCCCCCTAAGTCTATTAGACTATAAAAAAAGAAGAGATATTACAGTACATTACCAACTGATTATTGTGTCTTACTGGAAATGTAAACTGCAATGGAATTTTCGCTATCCTACAGCGGTGAAAAGATATTTGGATGTACAAAAGCGATTATATGTATGCTAAGTGCATATACTTTGCATTTCTAACTCCAATTCCGTCCAAAAACGACAAATAATGTGTGATTGTATGCCTTTAAATGCAATTATCTATTTTAGTTATTGCACACAGCATAGACCACAGCAAAATCTTCATTACCACAAGTTAGTGTCATTTAAACATTATTTCACTTTTGACATGCATTCCCATGTTATGTTCGCGTCATCTCTCTGCCGCCGTAAATCAGATGCAACCTGCGCCTAACGTAATAAATACTGCGAGGTTTTTAGATGTCAATGCGCACTTAGTACATCAACGTCTGCCTGTATCAGATGTGTTTGCAGACACGAACACACACGACCACAGACACGAACACATACACGAACACAGACATGGGGCCCATGCCATTGCCTAATCCTTGACAATCGACAGGTCCTGTCAACCGATGCATTACATAACATGACAAAATGGAACGAGAATATTTCTGAAAGTTTGAAATGTTCTTCAAAACGTGGGTAGCTTTAAATTCTGGGTTTCAAAAACCCGGCCATCTATTTTGAGTTTTAACAGGAGCGCAGAAAGTGTAAGCATGAAGTATTTATTTCTAATTGATTAGCGTAAATGAAAACCAGGCGAATCGGAAAATTAACGAATCTTTTTTAACGTAACGGAGAGAAAACCATTAGATTCTATGAAAGATTTCCATTAGGATATTGCAGAAAGTATTGATTCGCAATTTATCTTGAACACAGAAATTAATCCCAACGGGTACATTAATAAATTAATAAATGAGTAAATGATTCTCCGGGATATCTGATGTAACGGATGACTATTTTTCAGTCTGATTTATAGAAAGATTACTTTTTTTTTTTTTTAAAGAACGCAAACATTGAGCAAATTAGTCTTTAGATTACACGCAATGCATACAGCGGTCACGAATATACTGATGTCATTTATAAACAACGTAATGTAAATTATCTGTATCAACTGCATCGGTTCAACAATTTTCTTTGGAAGTGTAGCTTTAACCAGCTGTTAACTACAATGATTACGCAGGACAAATATGCCATGTCATCATCAAGTTTCGTGTAATATAGCGCACAGTGGTCTGGATTTAAAGGCAACAGGTCGTGATATAATGATGCCTTGTTTAGATTGTTCGTTGGTGGCCAAGTTCATAGTTTAAAAACAATCCATCTTCAGGAAAATTTATCACCAAAGATTTCTCTTCAACGTCTTACAATATCTTAGTAATAAATCTGCGGTGGCTCTAGATTTCGACTTATCTCGACACGTGCGCATGTCTTGAATATCCAGGATGCTTCTACATGTTATCACCCTTAGAAAAATGCAGATTGTAGTAATTATTCAAGATTTATTGTGTTGCATTTGCCAAAATCTATGTCTTTCTCTCACTGGTATATTTAAATGGTATTAAATCGTAACAACAACCAAATAAACACACGCAAAAACACACACAAAAAACACACATTTACCTGAACATCTATGAACGAATATCCAGCGCCGCATACACTGGAATCTGCTAGGATAATTCATGCGTTAAAGTAATCACTGAAATAGAGAACCGAGATAAATATTATCAATCTAAGATGATTGAAGTTAGTATTAAATTCAGCTACATATCTAGCATAATATACTCACCACATTCTTATTTAAATAGTCTTGTTATTTAACAGGTGCAAATGCAATAAAGATATTATATAAGCATAGCACTGCTAGTGATACAAATGGAACCTACTCGATGTATTAAACCAAATATAATTGTCCATTATCCAATAACATAATGAGGCTGTGATAGTTTACGGTTATTTTCTGATATCGTGTTACTGCGTTACTATGTGTTATTTAAAGGGAGGGGGGGGGGGGGGTTAATAATTTAATGTGCCGCTGGCTACTTTCGATATCAGTGAGTATATGAGTACTTTCTATGTTACCTTGATGCAAGCACATGTGTTGCATATATATAATTATTTGTTGCCTTGCGGTGCTAGTTTAACATTGTTGTGTTGGTACACGATGGGCACAGCGTTGGCTGTTGGTACAGAACGTGTTAAACCGTATAAAACATAAAGTACCCAGAATGTTGAAAGTCGTGCTCCTTTCTCTTACCCCGAGCTTTTTCTAAACATTGCTCCATATTGTTTGGACGGTGATCATGACTAAATACGTTGAGTTTACAAAGAAGCCAAACCGTGATGTGTGGCTGTTCGAGGTTCATGTCTTAATTGGAGGAGATGATGGAACCTACGGCAAAGAAGTGAAATTCGGCATGTCTCTGCAACTGTGGGTATCATGGATATACTCTTAATTACATATACTTACCCCCCCCCCCCCAACCGAAACACGTGTACTCGTGGCGTATCCTTGAATAATCAAACATTCTCAACTTTGTTTGTATTTGTATGTGTCTCTGTACTGTGTGTCTATGTTTTCGTATAATTTCAAACGCATTTATGCAGCACTACGTCAATGTACATCGACATTGAGTAAGTATTTATTTAAGACGAGTCAAAACAGACGACATTAAACTCTACAGTTTACTAGCACAACTGTTGGTGTAGAATTAACGTTACTTAATAGCTTTAAGAAGTGAAAACAAAATATAATGTGCGCGTAAATGGACTTTTTCACTATCCAGCAACAGTTTGGGAAGATTGGTAATATTCATTCCCCGGTCGCTTAAAATACATCGTAAAATATTTACAATACCAGACAATGTCATAGAATGTCATCTCTGGTATATCTCACTCATGTCTCGCAAGTGTCTCATATTGATCTCATATCACACATAGCCTACATGTTCCCTATATCACATTTAACAAATATCGTATCTCACAAATCTCATGCATATCTCAAACAAATCTCGTACATCATCTCACTCTTTCTCTCACACATTCTCACACATGTATATGTCACATAAAACTGGTTTTCGTAGAAAGAGCCCTCGCAATAATGACAGGATACTTGCAATGTAATTATGGACCATTATACTAGTATTATTCAACTAGCCAGGAGAGAGAGAGAGAGAGAGAGAGAGAGAGAGAGAGAGAGAGAGAGCGAGAGAGAGAGTTCTAACTTCACGAACATGCTATAATGTATATACATACAATGCACAGAGGTATTTTAAAGAGCCACTATATATACTTTATTTTTATGTCAGCAATATTGACCTCCATTCTGATCTATGGATATACATAAAGTTAGCTTTATGTTTCTCCTTGGCCATGAACATTGAAAGGTAACGCTGTTTGTGGGGTAATAGGTCAATAAAAATCACCTGAAATGTTCTCGAGCAGATGGAAAATAACACGAAGACCTATTTCGAATACCAAACACTAAAACACGTAAAGAAAAACATCTATGTAGATTTGCTATTGCCAACATTAAGGATGGCCTCTCTTACAAAAAGAGAGGTGGATTTCAATGAAGAAGTGTAAATGTGATGGTTGAGATCTCAACAATATACGTAGAGCTTTAATCAAGATGAAGAAAAAAAATGATTAAATATTTTTAAAAAAAAGTAAATTCTAATATTTTTTATTCTCACGACTAGGCTAGAACATATAATGGAAGTGCCCCCATCTTAATCAGACTGGAAGCTGCTAAGCGTGACTTATATTGACAAATTCGAATTGAAATTCATGGATCGGGAATTGTATTGTCAATTTAAAATAAAAAAAATGTATGTTAACGTTGACTTCTAATTACAACGCATTACGTACGTATTTTCTTTTTTTCTTTTTATTTGACAAAGTTCAATTGGATTCCACGATGAATACAATGATTGAATGCTCTACACTGTGGTTGACAGGCATAGGATAGCGAACGTGACATGCGAATTGATTCATTATGCATTCTTGAAAAACAATCCTCATTATTTAGACTTAAGACAAGTAATTTGCATTGTTATTATATAATGTTGGCATGATTATTAGCGTAAAATCTGTCATCTGATTATGAAAGTCACTGGTATTCATAAATAACAAGAGAGAGAGAGAGAGAGAGAGAGAGAGCGAGAGACTGACTGACTGACTGAGATATACGTAAAGAGAAAGTTAGAAAGTAGAAGAAGAAAGCAGACGGAGAACAAGAACGGACATTGAAAGTGATTCAGAGGTTAGTATTTGTGCACATGTGCATTAATGCGTGCGCGCATATGCAGGCACGCGCATTACAACTCGCGAGTAATCTTTCTCTCACCGTTAAATCCATAAACCCTGAAAATTCCAGTTTCCTTTTCAATAAAAGTCTTCAGTTGGCAGACTGACAGAAACTATTACAGACTCTAGCGTTATTCCAGAGCATGCATATTAACACCCGACACCCTTCCGACATCCAGGATTACAACACTCTAGATCTGGTCAATGTTTGCAGCTAATTTTCCTATTAACAAACCACCTAAAAAATTAAGCCTACTATTTTTTCTTCTTTATTTTCCTACCTTTCTGTTTGTTTGGAAGCTAAATATGAAGTTCTTGATGGATGCGAAAATGAGATGTTTGTACATAATTTCCTTCTCAACACCAGCTTGTTTAGGAGTTTGGGGAGGTGTTCAAACAATACGAACCGAATTCTTTTCGTATTTCCATTAGTTCTTCCTTTGCCAGTCTAAACAGGTTGTCGACCGAGTAATGCGTTATTTTTCTGCATCCAGGCTGATTAACTTTCCGTGTACTGTAGGCAACTGGAGATGCCATATCAGAGTAGTAATTGTGGCGAATTCAAAGAAGACTGAAGAATTTATTGGAGGATTAGAGGCCATTTTAAAGAATAGTTCACTAATATTCGCGGCTGTAAATTTCACTTGCTTGAAAACAGTATATGAACAGTATAAGATGATTTTCACTTGCTACCAGTATTTTCAGTGATAATTTTATACAGCACTCATTTTGACTTAACTACCCTACGATTATTAAACCTACTGATCCTTAGTAAAGACAAATTATACAAAATTTACCCATGCGTCCAAGAGTTATATTATATTTATTGTATGTCATGGATTCTTGTGTGCTGTGTTTATTAATTGCATGAAAATGGTGGCAACTCTTGCCAAATTGAGACATCCGGAAATTCAGTTCGCACGATTTCCCCGGAAACGCAACCGTCCGGATAAATGGGGGTTGACTGTATTAAGTTGGCAAACTACAACATGCAATGAGAACCAGTCTAAAATAGAAGGAAATGTATACTTTTTATAACCTGCTGTTCACGGTGCTCGATAACGAAAATATGCCTGGTGATTAAACTCCCTTCCGAAATATCTTTTTGGTCCGAGTACGCTAAATGCACTATTTTACGATTTCCTAGTTTTTAATCCCTGTAAACAATCTCAGATAACTAACACTAATTTATTACAATATACGTTCGAATTCCGGTTGTGTAGGACCACAGACGCTGTGTGAGAGAGAGAGAGAGAGAGAGGGAGGGAGGGGGGAGGGAGGGAGGGAGAGAGAGATATCCTCCGAGATATCGCCCTTGATAAATCATTGTAGGTTAGCATCCCACCACAAGCATCTAACCTATGGGCAACTGCATAAACTACAGATGATATAATATTAGTATATTTAACATATCATTTTAAAAATAATTGTTTCCAAATCACTATTAAATTAAATGTCAGTACGGGTGTGTGTCTTCTTGATAGCAATTCAAATGAAACTACAACATGTTAAAAACACCCCAACTTCTGATTGTAGAATGCATCAGGTACAGACTAGAAGATTACACAATCGACTAATAATTAACAGTGCTTTAGTATATAAATACGTGGAATCCATTAGCATCTATTCTTCATCATGTGTTTGCATGCACTATATATGCTACTAAACTGATAACCCATACTTAGGCAGATGAAGTACTACCTATTCTATTCGTAAAACTGATGCGAAATACGATATCACCATGTATTAAGATGGGGTTTGTTCATACCAATGTGCGCCCAATTCCATTTAGTGTGCCATTAGCTGATCCGGTGAATACAAGTGTTCATAAGTGCATGCAATTAGTTGGAACAATCGATTCAATCCCATTTAGTTTTACAATACAGAGAAATATGCATAATAGTTATGTATCGAAGTAGAGAGGATTGCCAATAATACAATACATTTTACTGACCTAAATTACCGTGGCTTTGACAGAGCAACAGAATCATTTCATCTAGAAAGCCTACGAGTTGACATTATGCCTCATCGTGTCTCATTTAACCAAACGTCACAAATTGTAGTTTCAAGCCTTTTACTTTTATTTCTGAGTGTATTTTCCACGTCATTTGTGAACTGTTCAATAACATCCGCCGATGAAGACTTCTGGCGAAACCTCACAAGGAATTACAACCCAAAATATCGGCCTGTGTTTAACAGATCCGAGGTTACCATTGTCACCCTGATGGCTGGCCTGAACACAATCCTCAGCTTGGATGAGAAGGAGGAGGTGTTTAGCTGCAGCCTGTGGGTATACATGAAATGGAACGATAGCCTATTGACATGGAACTCCAGCGTCTTTACGCCGAAGATTCTACAAGTGCCCCTGACGGACGTGTGGACTCCGCACATCCTGCTCCAGAACTCCGTGAAGGATGACAGGCTGTTGAAGGACCCACGTGACCAGCTGATTGTGAGCAGTTCCGGTTCCGTGGTCTACGTCTACTATGGACAATTAAGCACCAGGTGCAAAGTGGACATTAGTAAGTTCCCTTTCGACAGACAAGTCTGTTACATTAGAATATCGCCATTGCCTGTTGCGATAAGCGGAGAGTCCCTCGTAGTAGGAAACGCTCTCGTTAATCTGGATGTATTTGAAGAAAATGGAGAATACTTCTTGCTGAATGCTACTCTTTCGGAAATGAAATACGAGGTTCTTTCAAATCCCTCCAAAACGACTGTGATTACTTTGACCTTGCAGAGACGTCGGGAATTCTACGTCCTCAACAACATCCTCCCCGTGGTGTTCCTGTCCGTCCTCAACACCTTCGTGTTCCTGTTGCCCGAGGACAGCGGGGAGAA
Source organism: Lepetodrilus schrolli (assembly GCA_032361225.1). Classification (NCBI taxonomy): domain Eukaryota; kingdom Metazoa; phylum Mollusca; class Gastropoda; order Lepetellida; family Lepetodrilidae; genus Lepetodrilus; species Lepetodrilus schrolli. Next base: position 19,426 of record JAUTBT010022749.1, read on the forward strand.
GATGACGATGTGCATTTCCACGTTGCTGTCTTACGCAATGTTCCTGACGCTAGTCAGCTCGTACCTGCCCGAGAACTCAAACGTCATCTGCTACTTCAGCGTCTATCTCGTCACACTCATCTTCATCAGCGCCCTCACGTGCGTGGTCACGCTGTTCCTCCTCTCTCTGAACAGTCGCCTACAGACGGATGAAGATGTTCCTGTTGTTTGGCTTCGGATGTGCTTTTTGAGATCTAGCGAAGTGGAAGACGTCAAACAGGAGAACGTGTCTCACAGGAAGAAAATGTGTCGCTTGGTAATCAAACGATGTAATCTTGTTGCGTATGTGATATTTGTACTGTTCACTTTCGCAACCAATGCTTTTTATTTTATTGCCATTTCCGCCTGACCTGATACGTTTTGGTAGAACATCCGAAATCGTGCCCTGAGATTACGAACCTTTTCTTAGTACAAACTCATGCTCAAATACGACGTTTTGTTCACAAATCCCCATCTAAAATTTGAGTTTGAGCATGAAATCGGACTATCGGATTCGTAATCGCGGGACCATGGATGGCAGTGGAATGAGTATGACATTGACAAATTTTGCGACAGTGACACCATTGCTGAGAATTGACACCCACTGATACAATATTTTATTTCCATATCCGTTCCCCAATACCGGAAAGCTATTCGCCTGTTGGGACGCAGAGCATTGTTGGAACGCAGAGGATTGTTGGGAAAGCAGAGCCTGATAGTCTTTATACGTCAACCTTTGTGATTCCATGCATTTGCGAGTATCCCGAGAAGTAGTTCTTGTCGTTTTTGGTAGGCTATTTATTTTAACATTTAAAAAAAGAAATGGTAGATGCAATAAACAAATAATATAAGAAACGCCTCCAACGCTTTAGGCAGGGATTACCTGAGAAATTGTACTGAGTAGAATTGAGCATATCGGGGCAATGGCGTGCATCACGAGTATAGAAAGTGAGACTTTCCAATCTTCTACAAAACTGTAATAACAATTTCATTACCAAGTCGTTTATTTTCAGTAAAATTACTCTCCGTGTATCAATTGAATATGTTTATCCATTCTATACTGGCTTCATTGATGCAAATCCGTACATGTTTGGTATGTTGTGTTTTTGGTATTTGTTTGTTATTATTCTTGCTGTTCTTTGCATGCACCCTTTGAGTCGTTCTCTATTTATTTATAAAGTAGCTGATTTTAGCGACTCGGCATTTCTCTTTCTTAGTATATCTTGTTTGTCTCCACGTACGTTTAACCCTCTCCCTGCTGGATTAGGCACAGGTACAGCATGGAAAGGGTTAAGTATATCTAGAAAAGATCGCGAATTTCCGAACGGCTGAAAGAACGAACTGATGTCTGGAATCCAGAAGTCCATGAACTGTCGGAATGTATGGATGTGTATACCTGGATTCCTATAAACTATCTCTTTTGGATCAGTCACTGTTGTGCATTCCTATCTCCGTGTTCCTGTGTTGTGGCACAGCAGAACCTCCGGAACGGCTCCATTGGTTCTACACGCAGGTGTTAACAGTCAGACAGACAACTCTTTTAACGTGTATCCTTACACCATTCATGTCAACTCTCCTGTCTCGTTCTGTTGTTACCTGTGTGTTACTCTTGGCACCGTGGCGTGGAAACATGACTCCGGGAACACCACAAGAAGGTTGGCAAGAAGGTTCGAATCCCACCCCTAGTTTGTATCTGTCTGTGTTTATGGTATTGACATCAGAACGATAACCCTAATCGTTGAGAGGTTGATACCCAATATAAACATTGCACACGTTGAACTGATGTTTGTAAACAGGATTTTCTCTATAGGTGGCAGTATTTTTGCTCTTCGTGAAATGAATTCCTCTTGTCGTGTTTCAAACGCCCAGACAGACAGGTGGCATAGAAGTATAGGTACAAGCTCCTTATGATGAGAGAGATCAAAGATCGGTGATACACTGAAAGTTGGCCTTCCACCACCCAACGACTAATTCCCTCTCTCTCTCTCTCTCTCTCTCTTTCTCTCTCTCTCTCTCTCTTTCTCTCTCTCTCGCTCTCTCTCTCTCTTTCTCTCTCTCTCTCGCTCTTTCTCTCTCTCTCTCTCACACACACACACACACACACACACACACACTCACTGTATATTGTACTACTGTAGCTGTTCGTTTTCACTGCTAGTGATCAATACAGACTAATATTCCATAATTTACAGCAATGTTCGCAAACGCCAAAAAACGCTTACATGTATCCTCTACCTACCATTACTAATAGTCCTGTTGGGTACACTGCACGTACCAGCTACTCAACAAGCTTGTCTGGGCTACACACTCCCCACTCCACTTAACTACTCAAAGTATACTTACAAACCTTTGTATATGTATATTCCTCAAACACGCGAATCTTTCTACCTGTGATCGTTGCCCCAGCATGACATCGCGGGTACAGAACACGCTGCAGTGTTTACACACTCAGACCATGTATCTATGATGTCTGATGAGGAAAAATGCGGTGAAATGCGTAGAATGTGAAGTGTCACCAGGAAATATATCTCTTTCTCTTCCAGTGATCAAAGACGTATATTTCTCTTGCCTATAGTATCAACTTTAATCAGTCTGTATCTAATTCCTCACCTCAGAGGTATTGCGTTCTTCTAAGTGATAGATGTTAACGAATTCATCATTCCCGATTTGTCAGTGTTCCAGAAAGTTGAAACGCGACTTGTAGATAATATGTACGTCGAATCTGTCTTGTAGTGTGTCTTACATTTAATTATATACTGAACTTCACGTGTCAGCTGTACTTGGCTCCTCCGTGTCAAAACGTCAACATTCTATAGGCTGGTGGTACATTGATATAGAATAGTGTAACACACTTGCAATTAGTGGACAAGTTAGAATGGTATGGTCACTGCAACATGAAGCGACACAGGTGTTATAGGTTTCATTCTGACGTAGCCATTGTCAAAGACGTATCGTGGCAATGTTTTCGATTTTAAAAATGATTTGTTTCTGAAAAGAATTGCCATGAAACGTCCTTGACAAGAACTCATTCTGACGCAAACTGGCAAGCTCTGACGAGGAACGAAACACTCTTGAAAGCGATGTTAATTAACATATGTAGGCAATTGGCGATGCCATAAAGAGCCAAAAGGAATTGGGTTAGGTATAGATAATTAGCTTGCCACCGATATACGTGTGTACGAATATATAGGTATTGCAATATTTTCATATTGTGAAAGCATTCTCACTGTCAAATAATTAATATCTAAAATGCATCCACTATGAAGAGTTAAACATGATTTCTGGGTATTAATCAGTTAAACATGATTTCTGGGTGTTAATCAGAGGCTATAGACGCACTCACACCGAAGCCAATATCGAGAACGAAAAAAACGAGAATCTCAGCTAAGACAAATCTCAATCTGAGTTTTACATTTGAATTAAGATCGGAGTTTTCTTTCGTATAATAATATCAATCGATAGGATTCCTATACAGATAATTTACTTTCACCCTCTAAGACGATGGCTAGTCTAAATGTATAGATGTGTTTTGATTTGAATTGGGGTTTAAATTGAGCCGATTTCAAGATTATAGAACACCAGCGTTATAAGCATCTTATAAATTCGCCCTACATTTCTGGACCACTCCAATTACACACACATCCCCAGAAGGAAGAGCCGGACTTATTCAGTGAGAAACAAAGACTGCTTCTACCACCACGAGTCTCGTCTACCTGATACGTTAACAAGTCGTGTTTAATTAGCCTCCTAGGCCTTGTTACGTCGGTGGACTTCACGCAAACCAAAGACGAGGACGCAGTCAGTGCCTACGGTTTGTCCAATTAAACCACGTCGGTCTGTTCTCACCTAACCCCCTCCTGTCACATCTGCCACGGATTTTGCAATACTTCCCAGCTTATAGGTTACAACCGAGATTGAATTGTGTGAAAGAGATCTATATTTGGCATATAACATTCCTCGTCAAATTCTGTAAGGGTAAAAAATAAGTGAGAAGAATCCGCACCGGAACTGAAACGTGTGAGAAATGGCGTTAAGTTATTGCTCCTGTTCGTGCATTCTTATATAACCTGTACTGATTCGTCTGGTGTGGTAACAGTTTTACGTTAATTAATTAATGTACTAGCTACACTATTGCGAAACTTCATGTTTTGTATTATATTAATAGGCCTACCTACAGCAATCCATCTAGTATGGTAACAGCTCTACGGCAATGCACCAATTGCACTAACACGTCTATTCTTGCGTACATACCAATATATCTATCAATCTTCACCAATCTATCTGGTGTGATAACAGCTTCACGGATATATAGTACTAGCTTCACCGTTATTGGAATCTAGAATGACCAATTTCAATACAGACAACAGGCCTACGTATAATACAGTGTCTTATAGTCAATGTCCAATCAGTTTTGTCTGCTATACCACCATATGCGATATATCTATATTCCGCAAAACCCTACTACCCACGGACATACAGGATCCGTGGTGTAAAGCTTAGAGCGTCCGCCCGGAGAGCGGAAGGTCGGTGGTGAAAGCCCCGACCGCGTCATACCAAAAGACGTTAAACGATGGTGGTTGTTGTCCCCTTCCCAACGCTCTCCAGCTCCATGCTGTGAGACACCTGTGTCCCAAGGAGGGACCAGTCTGCCGAAATCAGCTAAGCTGGAAGGTGACTGTCAAAGCAGTAAACACCCCCCCCCACACACACACACACAGGGTTCGAATCCACCTCTGGGACAACATTAACGTTAATTCCAACGCTATTATAATAGGATGCGCTGTCTGTACTGTCGTTGCGCAGTTGTCATCCATCACTGGTTCGTCAGCACCATCCGGCACTCGCAGTGCTACAGATGTTGCAGGAGTTCTACTGCCGTAAACTGAAAAGCTGTGATGTGAGCTAAATCATCTTGAAAATTGCTATAAACAATTTATTTATTTTTTTAAAAAACAACAATATTTGTATTCTTGTCATATCTCACGCTATACGAACCTGTCTACTACACAAATACAAAATGTTACTATTAATTAATTCACCACTATGCAGTCTCCATGGAACAGACACACTTATTCCTAAAACATTCAAGTTCTCGTTTCTCAATTGTGCAGATAATTAAACAAAGGGGATCCACTGTGGTGATCTAGGAACACCTATTACTTTTATTCATTTGCAAAAAGCTAATTTTGTCCTTCTTGAAATGAAAACTGGCGCCACCATGCTAGTTATTCCTGATTGCCTGAGAAGAAGTAGAGCTACAGGTGTATGGAGCTCAATATTGAGCTGGTTCAGTTGCACAGAACACTTGTCGCCTACATAACAGTAGCCGTCCTGCCAGGGGCCCGTTCTACAAAGCAATCGTAGCATTACGAGAGTCATAACTCCGTGTTAACGTACACGAGTTACGGCTCTCGTAGCGCTACGTTCGTTCTGTGGAACGGGATCCTGCCTGGCTACAATTGCTAGCATGTTACTCAAAACACATGTACGCTATAGTCCATTGCGCAAAATAGTCAAAATTACGGGACCCGCTACAAGTTATATTGCATATAAAACTTTTATCGCTACAATACTTGAGAATATGGTTAGCTAAAACTATTGTAGCGATATAAGTGGTTCATGCAACCAGACTTACATTTGTAGCGGGTTCTGAAAATTTGACTTACAATCAATTGTAGCTACAACTGTTCTGTGCCACCTACAAATCCTACAATTCCGGGTATTAGTATATGTGAGAGTTGATGCCGACATTAAGAGAGAAATCCAGGGAAACCTTTTTCCTGATCTGTTTGCTAAAAATAAACATAAAACAAATACCTAATGTTTAAGAATTCAGCTGTACAAAGCTTTTAGCGCTACCATTGCCATACCTTACAATTGTCATACCTTAGAATGGTCATATCTTACAATTGTCATACAATACAATTGCCATACCATACAATTGTCATACCTTACAATTGTCATACGTTACAATTGCCATATATTACAATCGTAATATCTTACAATTGTCATACCTTACAATTGCCATACCTTACAATAGTACAGTACATTACCAATTGATTATTAGGGTTTTAACGGAAATGTAAACTACAATGAAATTTTACCTATCCTACAGAGGTGAAATTTTTTTTGAAGGTACAAAAGCGATAATATGTATGCATTTAAAACTCCACTTCGGTCCAAAACGACAACTTCATTTGTGATTGTATACCTTTAACTGCAACCTTAGCCATAGGAAGGCTATCCCATTGGTAAGGTTGGAGTTAATGTTACCACAGAGTTACGCAGTTTTCTACATAAGGACCCTGACTTGGGAGAAAGAATACTGCTGAAGAAAATCCTCAATTAGTTTGATGCATGTCTTCTCGATGGAAATGCAACAATTTGGACAGAATTCTAATTACTTGAATGAAAAAAGAGATACTTGAAATATTCGCCAATAATGCCTTCGCTGACCTGCAACACAATTTTCAATATTTTCATTGTTCGTTATTTTCAATATGCTTCATATTTTCATTCATCAAAATGGGTATCGTGATATATAAGGTTAATTAACTGCAGTTTTTATTTCGAGTTCATGTCTTGGACAAAACCATATTAGAAAATATCCAGCATTAATGTAGTACCAGGTTGTTTCGCATTCTATTTGTACCAGTGATCTCAGCTTGCCGAGTGACTGAGTGAGACATATTACGGAAGCAATTAAGAAAGAGGGAAATAAAACAACGATAGGTTTTAATCAAACGAAGCTGATCTTCAGAACAAATAGGACTAGTGGCGCCACCATGGTCGAGTCTCATCTGGAAACACTATTGTTTGGCGTAAAGATAAAAAAAAAAAAACCTGTATGAATATTATTTGAGAGGATGATTCATGTAATTATTAAATTCGGTGTTTTCGAGATATTAGAAAGTGGTCTATCGAAATACCCGTAGAAGACTCAAGGAAAACTATATCCGGGTTATTATAGTTTGCTTTTCATAGTGCGTTGGAAACCATGGACAACTGGATGAGAAAACCCTTACAAATGTTGGATGATTTACAGTTCGATGTTTGTTAGATTGCTGTATAACATCAGTGAAATTGTCGATTTAATTTCAAAGCACACATTGTAGACTACATGCTGTTACTTTCAGGAGTGTGTAGTACACACAGGTGGTTCATTTGAGGTAGAAATGTCTCACGTGTAGGAATTAAACCCTTCACACATGGATGGAGAAATTCTTACGAATGTTGGATGATTTACAGATAGATATATTAAAGATATATTCCAGTATTCAACACGTTCATGAAATCACACTGTTGTGTTTGTTAATTTATAAATAGTAAATCAGTGAAAATGTCAATTTAATTGCAGAGCGCACATGCTAGCCTATGTTCGGGCGTGCGTTCTGTACACGTAAGTAGTTCGTTGTAGGAATAAATATCTCACGAGCAGGACTAAAACGCCGGACACCCATAGCGAAAGCCACGTCCACAACCGGTATTTCATAATAGCCAATAGCTCTGTGTTGTTTAATGTCCTATAAACGAATACTACAAAGGTGATTGAAATCACGGTCCTACCACCGTCGTCTCGTAAACCGCCAGGTTTTGGCCTTTGATGTCAACCGCATTTCAAGGAATATTGCCTACTCAGCCTCGTTTTCATCCCAGTTCGCCTCGTTATCACCGTCTGGAGACAAGACGACATGCAATGGCAGACGAGGGCAGTATTTCCACGACCATCAACCGTCGAGGCAATGATTCAGACCCACTGCTAAATGGCATCAAAATATTCCAGTATATACCCAGTATGGGTTAATGTTCCGCGAAACATTTGCTTTCTATTAAATCGGTGGATATAAACAGATATGGCTCGGTTGATGGTCGAAATATGTCCATTTTCTCAGATACATAGGAATGATGTATTTAAATAGAAAGCCTTCCAATACAATGACAATATAAGAGCCATATGGTCGTGATGATGCTTCATTAGGCAAAGTAACCCCTATCATGAAATCATTACTAAATTAACACTTAATAATGAAGAGAGTTTAGGGCAGGAGGAAACCCGCAACATCCATAGCGCTGAATGTTGCAGTAAAACTGCGAGCATCGGCTGGTACTGACAAGACTGCATTGCCACTCTACAGACATCGCATCCTATCAATATCGCGTCAGAAAGGTAACTTCCGCGAACGTTGATGCCGTGCTCTCGGTGCGGGATTTGAACCTGGAAACTTTGGCTTCGAAGTCCAACCACTGCGCTACCACCACCTCCCACCCCCCAGCAGAATTTTAAATGAATATATAAAAAAAAAGTGTCTCAAATCATAATGGAACCTTGTAGAAAAAACAGTGACAGATGGGATAATGGTCTACTGTTTGGAATTTAGGTATCATGAATTGATACCATCTTTATTTTTAATTGAACACCTCGACGCGTGAGGTGTTCAATTCAAAATTTAGAAGGTATCAATTCACGATTGCTACTCTAAATTCCAAACAGTAGTGCCTTTATCCCCATTCTAACATGACTACAAAAACTATCAAATTCCACCGGAATATATGTTGGTGTAATGCTTCTTAAATCAACTGTGTTTCAATCGCGAATTAACGGTACCTGATTTCGTGGGCGTGGCGTATTTTGACCAATCGTTGTAGGTTATTCATATAAGTCATGTTAGAATAATTAATCTACAACACTATTTCCTGAGACTTTGTGAATCTTTGCTTCCATAGCTTGCCTCATGTTATTTATGTATTGAATGTCGAGTCTGGACATGTTTGCTTCTTCTTTTTTTTAAATAAAAAGTATTAATTACTGCATTATATGCTCAGTATTAAATTAATTTACATTTTTATTCTCAGCGCCAGCAAAGACAGTGATATGTAACTGAATCGAATAAAACAAAAAACATATATTACTGTTGACACTCATGTATCATGGACACTTAGTCCTTGCCAAATGACATTGGTGGCACTTTCGTTAAATTTCCAAATGATTTATTATAAAAAATATAGAAAATAATGGCCACCAACATCTTTAACAAGGTCATTGTAATGTGTAATTTGTAATTTGTAATTTGTAAGAGATATTATCTCTGTTTCATTTGATTTAAACATATTTTGTTGGTCAGAAATGGATTTGACAAAAGGTTGTCCAACTTAATAGTTCCGCTTAATAGTTTGTACCACAGTTTTATGACCTTTGTATCATGCAGCCAAAATAGTCCAAGACATCTGCAAAGAACAATTAACAAAGGTTACACCTTATCAGTGACTTGTTTTGATATAGTGTACAATTCCTATAGGATTGCTATACAAATGAGTCATTTTACGCGCCTGAGAACAAGCAATTGGTTGGACTCTACGCCACTCCAGAGGAATGTCCAAATATGTCAAGAGCAACGTGTGTTCCTGTGCTTCATGGTATTCGCAGTTCTGTCTGGAGTCGTATATGGAACAGTGTGTTTGCTTTGTTCATTAATTTGTATAGGTCACGGATTTTAATAATGCGCAGCGTTAATTAGATTGGCCTTGTAGAATGTTTCACAAATCACATACTGTCTGTCTCTTTTTCTTTCTCTACCAAACTCTGTCTGTCTGTCTGCCTGTCTATCTGTCTGTCTGTCTGCCTCCCTCCCCCCCCCCTCTCTCTCTCTGCATGTGCATACTTTAAAAGACAATTCCTTTTATATTACCGTGACGTTTCTTTGACGTCATTCAATTTTCAGGAATATGCATTTGCGCGAAAAAATATCTCATCTACAGATTCGATATTACATTGTCGAAAGGAAATAGATTAAAAGCAAACAGAAATGTCTGGTTTCAACACCTCCAAGTCGGTTTCTACATGCTTTTCTATAAGGGAAACCTACCAAATAGGTCGATCGTAGGTTTCCCATACAGAAAGGCAAATGACAATCCACTCGGAAAGTGTCCATTTGGGTTTACACTAGGTTTCATTGTTAATGACATCTAAGGGAACCTTTTTAATGTTTTGTCATTTTAAATAATGTCTTTTTAACTTCCTACACGCTCTTGGCAATCAAGGATGCCACAAAGAACAGAGACAGACATTAATCCAACAGGCAGGGGGTTAAAGAAAACCTGTATAACATTATTTGTTGTGAGTGTATTTCATACAATAGACACTATGCCTGTGTACCTTATTGTTTTATAGTAAAGTACACATGACGGTAACATTATCTTTGCAACGTCAGTCAAGTTCCATGTTATCATTCTATCAGTATACTTCAAAGACAACGACAAGCAAGTGCTGAAACATTCATACGAGGATACCAGAATACAAACAGTTTAAAGGATTATGTGTGTAGTACTTAAAACAGTATTACCACAGAGTTGTCTTTTTATATAGCATTTTTCTTAATTTGTCAGTATCCCATAGCTTTGTTTGTGGTTGTATGTCAAGGATAATGAGAAAGAGTGTCAAACGAGGATACTGACAATCTATTTAACTTAACTTGCACAATGACAGGTGAACCGGTTAATGTGCATTATAGATACCATTGCTTTGAGTTACCACCATGTGCTTGCATTAGTATAACAGTGAAAATCGAAGTGAGAACGTTTAGTTTACTTTTTGTGTAGCAGCCGTGTACATTAATTGATGCAGCTTCCAACTTGCTGTATGTAGGTGACAGGTGAACTTTGTCATAGTATTAAATTACAACGGTCATAGATCAATGTTTTATTTCTGTAGTAGGAGGTCGACGGCCCATGTACAAACAAGTTCACAATATGTTAATGTTGTGATGTCGCAGAGTTGTGATACACATACAGTACACGTTGATGTAACACTGTTGATTTGTTTTAATAGTTTATTCGTGAGAGAAGGATTGGAGGGGGGGGGGGGGAAGGTTGTCCAGCTTACTAAAACCAACCCTGTGTGTTTAAATAACTAATGTGTATTCTATACGTGTTCATACATTGAGCTTTACTACATGATACATATAGTCCTCGACAATAAACAATATGGGGCTCAAACTATCGGTCGATAAAATTTAATATAAATGTATTATGTTCGTTTAGAATTCGGATAAATATCCACATTGTAACAATTACCTAGTATTAGATCTTTGGATATTCTGAAAATACATTATGAATGTATAACTACGCGTATATACAAGAACTCGAAGCATTCTTTAAAGAACACAAATAGGACCATTTCTTCATCTGGATTTGGGTATTTTATCTAATGCCTTAGACTATCCATAGTCTCAGAGGGTGAAAGTAAATAGTTTAAATATATATTATATTTATAGGTATGATATTTATATGAAATATGCCGCTGAGATGCTTTACCCTAGTTCTCCTGTAATCTAGACTTGCTCTAGGGTGATATTTTGAATAGGAGTATTTAGGTGAGAACCAGGTGTAATACAAACTTACAATGCCTGCATATATGTAAGTAATAATGCTTACTTACAATAAATAGTAAATAGAAACGGTAAATGCATCGTCAAGTCAAATTGAATCCCTGTCTCTGAAGGTCGTCATCCATCACACGCACACCGCGTATGGACGCCGGTGACAAAATAATTAAGTCAAATGCAAACAGTTGTCTCCGGGTCCGAGTCTGCACCGGCGTTTGAAGTGTCAGAAAGAGATTGAACGAGTCGTTACACAACTGTTCATCGTGTGTTCCTCGCATGGTGGTTCCTCCACGACACAGAGACTTAAAGGGGATGTCTGGGATCAAACGATGCCGGCCTGCTCTTGGAAGAAAAACCTTTACGCTGACGGAGAGTATAGCATTACAAGAGACAATTACATGAGGGAGATTCATAAAAGAGAACTAAACATGTGTTTTTATACGCGATTAGAGAACAGAAACCAGGTTCTATCTGTCTGCACGAGTCTTTGTCTTTGAGGTCTAATCACGCGTGTTGCAGATGGCGAGAACGAAGGGAGAGGATTTTACCACGGTAAAGACCCGTGTCATCATTTCGTAGCAGATCAAACGTCCAGGATCACTATGTGATGAGCGGACTGTGGCAATTAACGCAGTCTTATTTCAACGTTGAACATACAATGAAGGGTTATAACTGATATATACTCCGGTGTATATTCTGTGTTGGGCAACATACTGTATTTTCACGTTAACACGCTAAAGCATGACGCAAGTATTTCTGACATAATTGAAAGGCAAATGAGGACTGGCAAGTAATCATGGTATGAACGTATATAGTTGACAAGTAATTATGATTAAACTATGTTGTGTTTTGCAAGTATGCTTAATTAATAGGAAGTGAATACCAGTTTGATATGTAATCAAGATGATGATGTTTGGTACACGTACGTAATAAGTGTGAGTTTGACAAGCAATCAATGTAATACTGGTTCCAAACACTCAAAGAATATCCGTTATGCTTGTTAAAACAGGTAGAACCGGTATGTCACTTCTGATGGTAAGGATGTAAAACAACGGTCTGATGAATTAATGAAATGAAAATAAAATGAAAATTTGTTTATAACGACATTATTTATGTTTTTTGTATTATCCCCAAATACCGTATTTTCATTAATACCATGTCCATATTTGCCTAAGCTAATCTCCTAGAACTACTACAAATATCAGTCGAGCATTATCAAGATCCGTTAGCCAAATGTCCACGATTCCAAAAGGCCTATCAATACTAGGTGCTTGGCAATGATGTGATTTTCTTTAAGTTCCTTGTTCATAGGACAATTTGGAAAACTTCCTTCCCATTTTCGTTAAGGTCTTACAGGATCCTTATAAAAAAGATTTGAAGTGTTTGGTATTTTATCTAATACGATCGGTTATCCATCAATTCAAGATATACCGGCCTATGTTTGTAGATAACTATCGCTTCCTATTTAGTGTATGAACTCTTGATCTTCAAGCCTAGGTGTATAGTAATTTCGTGGGAAAACGTTTCCAGGTCAAGTAATTAAGAAATATACGAGAAGCCAGTTGGTGAACGATTAGTATGAACATTGCAATTAGTGTTGTTGACAGTCTTGACGAGCAAAGAGCGCTAAAAGAATGTTGGATTTTTCAAATAGGCCACGTTTGAACTGACACTGGACGATAGATGAACTGTTATCTCAGTAGCCTGTTATTTCTTCCGCCGTAACTGCAACTTCTAAGATTAAAGCACAATGTTGGGATCAAACGGACTGTGGCATCTTGAAAGAGTGCTTCTCGAACAAATACTACGGAATACGCAATGATAAGAGTTTCGGGTTCAACAGGACGGATAAACATCTGTTACGTTCTCTAGGTTTGATGAATGCGTGTGTTCTGGGCGTCGATAAAAGAATCTCTTTCGCACTGGTAGGCTCTGTAGAGAATTAATGATAAAAGAATGGTTATGATGCGTCGGTAAAATCCTTGAATGAAGCGAACGTAAAAGATCAACTGTAGATTCGCGATTGTGTATGAGAGAGAGAGAGAGAGAGAGAGCGAGGGTGGGGTGTGGGGTGTGGATATAAACAGAGAAAAAAATACCACACAACTTCATAAATATATGGCTGAATATTTTATTCAGTATACTTGATGGGTGTAAATGCAGTAGAATCACATAAGCTTGACACAGTTTTCTTACTGTAAAAAGCAGGCACATCACTATGTTGTTAACATTAATAAGTTGATAAAATAAAAATTAAAAATCAGTGCAGTCTTACCACATAACCACTGATTAAAAAGTATGTTAACAAACTGAAAACTGGTGTTATACAATTAAAATGAACCATCTACGAGTTAACAAATCCTTTAATCATCTAAACGATTCAATAATTTTGTGCAAATTTCATGGAATGCTTTCATGATCATAGAAATTGTGCAAATATATCAAACAGATTGTCATACTTATTCCGTTTGATTACATATTACCGGGTATAATTAATATTTACAAGAAATTACCTTGAATTACAATTCAATTAGAAGAATTCATTGCTGATCTCACAAAACTTTAAATCTGTGAAATCATGATTTCTATAAATTGCCAATTATTGTGAATATGAATAAATACTGAGTAACACAATCTCTCTTCTTATAGATGAAATATATAGTTAAATAAAATATCCAAAATTATTATGATTTCAATACTTTAATACACATTAATACACTGTAAGTAATGATGTTAGTGCTAGAATATTAATTTAATTAATAAATATAATCATATATCTCTATTGAATATATGTATGTGTAGGTGCTTGTCGCTATGGACTTCCAGTTATATTAAAAGTAACAGTAGCAATCTAATATGAAGAAACATTTCCCGTTATGAGTATTTGCAGAACAAAAAACAAAAAAAACAAAAAATATGGCTACTTACAATTCTGTGAGACAGATAATTTTGTGAATACCATAATTCTATTAATTCAACAGTTAAAAATAATTACATTATAAAAATATCAGACTTGCCACAAGTATGCTCAATCTTGTGTTAATTGGAAAACAATTTTCTGTGATCATCTACATATCATTAATGTAATTTTTGCGCGAAAATCTAAAAATTCTTTCTGATTAACCTTTTAGCTGCTGAATATAACCATAGAAGACCCACCGACCACTGCACATATTTAAGCAGGTAAAGCATATAATTGCAATGTTCTGGGCTGTTTTGGACAGTGGTATTGGTAAAGTAGAAATCAAGGGCCATGTCCCACAGAATGATTATAGCCCTATACGTTACTGTATGTAAAGTATTTACTCTATGTAAAGTATGGGAGTTATGACTCAGATGACACATACTGCTATGATCGGTTTATGAAACTGGATCCAGATTTAGTTGGATGTCAAGCACCAGAGACTATGGAGTCACAACTACTAGAAAAAAAAACCCACCTGGCCACAGTTTCTGATGCATCAAATGTATAACGTTCCATTTCATAACATTCACTCTTTCAATTCTAACTTCAAACCCATGCTGAAATATCTAATCAAAGTCTACAATCTTTGGACATTTTCCCTGTGCCACGTGCCCACCTTGCTACATTTTGGCAAATTAATATGGAATTCAGCTAAACATAAAAAGCGATGATGGTGCGAGTTCTAGACAAACCTACAGACATGGAAGGTCAGACATACTGGAGACACATCTACAGAGAAACTCAAGAGACACAATCTGCAGAGACAAGTAGGAGACACACTCTGCTTTATAGGACATTCCACTTTACAGGAAATTCCACTTTACAGGACATATACCACATAACAGGACATATACCACATAACAGGACATATTCCACTATGGAACACATGCCATTGTACAGGACACATTCTTCTTTACAGTATGTATTCTGCTTTACAGGACATATTCTGCATAAAAGGACATTTTCCATTTTATGGGACATATTCTGGTTCACAGGACGTATTCTACTTCACAGGGCATAATCCGCCTCACAAAGCATATTCTGCTTGGAACCAGGACATCCGTACCTATTTGCAAAACAATTTGTACCAACATATAAAACAATCATACCTATTGTTCTTCATACCTGTAATTCATTGAATTTGTGTAATATTTACAGATGGAAAGATCTACATACTGTACATTCATACATTCACATAAAGTATTAAATTATATATACACAGATGAATCGTGAATCTTTCAGCATTGCTTTACATCCATAGTTACTACGCACCACTAACTTTCTGGCTGAATAACAGATGTCATGACATGACAAGCTATAACGCTGATCATGACAACTTGCTGGATAATGTCATGACATGTCATGACAGCCATATTTATCATTTGCCCATGTACAACCGTTTACAATATGACGTCATGACACAATATTCTGGTGTACTGTTACAACGCATGACATGATAGGTTAATGTTCATGACATGACAGCCTGATGTAACACTTGTCACTACAACTATTTGAGACACATATTGTTGAGACATAATCTAGCTGTTATATAAAATATCAAACAATATACATACATATAACGATGCATATAAATAAGTGAATAACATGCAACTCATAAATGAAATGTACAATCTTGGTTGCTGGTTGAGACACTGGACAACTTTCCCCCTGTTGGTTTAAGACAATAGGACATCTTTGGTCGCCACTAACAGAATGATGGTTAAACAAATGACATAGTTCAATGTGATATGGTATTACAATTATATAGTATCAGTGTAATATTATGTTACGAAATGTTATGTTCAAGATTCAAATAATAGTTATTATTTCCTGCATTAACACATAGACACATTAACCCTTTCCTTGTTGGATTAGGCACGGACACTGCTCATTAAACCATCTCCGTTTGCCTCCAGCATGGAGAGAGTTAATTATGTCTTGATACCCACAATCTAGAATTCATATTTACCGCATCAATATATATTAGTTAGTAGATCTAAGACATTGATAAATAAATATTGACTACAGAATGTGATTGGTATGAGCTGGTGCTTGGATTTAATGATCAAACTTTGATGAGACAAATATAAAAACTGACATCCTACTTTGACCGCCTGTCAACATATTAATTATCAGTTTTCTACAAATTAGTTGCATATGCCTTTATCTGTCTGATTATGTATGCAGTTGCACTGTGTTATTACAAAATATGTCAAAATGGTGGTGCAGTGGTTAGAATATTGACCAATAATCCATAGAGCACATAGGTTGCAGATACCTTGTCATGTGGGCTAGTACACTTGATCAAGGCCCTGCCATGATATGCTTCATTATGTGATTTATATAAAGTAAACATTTAGTGCTATACAAATAATAATAAACAGTATATAAGTTCTACCATTGTTCTACCATTGTTTTGGCAAATGGTAACCTGAATTCCATATTAAATACTGTGATTAAAATACTTTAATACAGTTATTTATCTTGAAATGACATCTGCAACATTCAGACTATTCTACACATTGTACGCTACAAAGTATAATTAGTCAGCTTTGATGGTTCCTGATTTGACAGTGAATTCCAATGTAGTTTTTCACTTCTATTCTGGGAAATATTTTCCACATTCAGAAATTTGTGCTTGCATGCCATAGTGAAACACACTCACTGACACCTATTCCATAAGTGGACCCATTAAAGTTGATTCAAAACTCAACCAGATTTTGCAATACTGACATCACATTCAACTCCCATTGGTGTCAATAAATAGTCTGCATAATTTTTTAATCAATGACATCTTCAACTATTCTGTGATAATCCAACCTATTAAAACATAACAATACAATGCCATTAAATATGATGGAAAATAAAAAATCAGTGACGGAAAAATGGGAATAATTTCCTCCTAGACACTTGTGAATACAGGATAGATATCACATATTTTTGTATCGATATAAAACCTAAAATTGTACACTCATGTATAAGTGAATAAATAACAACAATTGGACCAGCTTCACAAAGCCACCACAGCATTACTATCATTTTTCACACAATATCACTTTACACTGACACAATAATCGTACTGCAATGATGACTTTGTAAAACTGGTCCGAAGTCTTGTACATTTCTCACACCTGAAACAAAAAAACTAAAAATTGGCGACAAGAAAAATTCTTTGTCGTGCATTCTTCAGGGACGTCAATTTGTACGTTGCTATGACGACGGGGCGCTCCACTTCCTGAATGCCTTGGCACCGTGGTCCTGCCATTCTTTGCGAGATATACACATTTGTTCGAACTCATTCATGCTGGCCACTGCACATGCCCCCACGTAGGCCGCGTGGTACCTCTGTGGAGCTGCGTGGACCTGAGAACAAAATGGACAATGGTTAACACGGCTAAACAATGAATGAATGATTTAGTGCTTTATGTCGCAGTGGGAATATTTCACCCATACGCGACTATGACAGGGTTTACAAGGTGAATCATTTTTCGCAGTGAAAAATCGCCGGTGAAAAAAAAGAAAAAAGAGATAGCAACTGATTCTATCGAAATATGTTGTGGTGATGAATGTTGCAAATCTCGCTGTTGATATGCAAGCATTTAGATAAATGATAAGGTTCTATCTCAGAACGTAAATCACCGAGTTTGTCACCACAAAATTTACCTCTGGTGTGCAAGGACCTTTATATGGTCAATAATTTCCCCCAAGAGCAGTCTAAGGGGAATAACTCTGTAAGGCCACATTGAACAGGTTAATCATTTCCCCTAAACACCAATGATTGTCAAGTTAGTAGTTTCCTAACAATTCAAATAATTAAAAAAGCAAAAATTAATTGTTCAAATTAATAGTTAACGGCATTACCAATGATTATAGAATAAGTGTATGCAACCGAGGACCGTGCCGATCCTGGGATTCGAACCCGAGATGTTGGATTGCGAGTCCAACACTCTACTGACTGTGCCAAAGGGGTAGTAACCCCTCTGACAAAGACCAGCAGGAGCATTTTAAATTACATTAGACGTATGAATGGCAGGTATTTCTCACCTCCACAGGGACACTGGCTGGCACCAGTTTACACAGTTCATGTTGGAGTCTATCAGCAAACCCTGGCAGCATCGTTACCCCACCACTCAGATACACAGATCTACAGTCAGGTGGGGTGAGAGACAGACATACATCAGAGACACTAGTAACACCAGTTAGATTTGTACAATAACACAAAAAGTTGCATAAACATCATGAAATTGGTTAGATTTGTACAAAAATACAAAAAGTTGCATCATGAAATTTGCATAGATATATTCGCTGTAAACAATGGTCTACTAAAATTTCTCCTGATGATTAACATAAAAAAGAAAATACTACTGCTTCTACATATTTTAATATTACTTAAATATCTCAATGAAAGATTGGTTGTTTGAATTGGTCTAATGATGGTCTCCGCTGATAAAAGGAACAACAATTTGGCCTAATATTCACTACACATGAATGGTCTCCCCCAATATCGTCAGGGAGTTGAGAAGGAAATGGAGTGTACACAGATCCATTGACGGGGGAATAATGTAGCGCTATGAGCTTGCTTTCGAGTGGGGATTTGGCGCAATATAAATGTTCACATTATAAGGTCGACCACAGTCATGAATGGTCTCCCCTGATAGAAGGTCACCCCCCAAGTACTGACCTGAACATTCTCCTCCTACTGTCCATGGGGCAGGTCTGGATGGCTTGAAACACCAGCTTGTGGAGATTGGGGAAGTCCATCTCCCACATGTCCGTGTCAAACAGACCCTCTGGACTCCGGAACCGGGAGTCGTCGTGGGTCACACTCCTGGAGGGCGGAAATGGAAATGTACGTCAATTCTAGAAAATATCCCATATCTTAGTCCTAGAAACATTCAGAATATTTACCAGGTTACAAACCTTTTTTGAGTACAATTTCATGCTCAACATCGGGAATTGTGAACAAAACTTTGAGTAGAGCATGAAATCGTACTAAAAGTACAAAGGCCCATAACATTCCAGGCCAGGCTTCCAAATCAAGGATTTTATTGAAGAATACATAGAGGTACAAATTTTGAAGGATAAATTGAATTGGCAAATGAAAAAAAAGACTCATGATCTCATGATTTACCATGCGATTTCATTTCAAAAATAGTAGCTCACATACGACAAATACAAATATAAGTGTCATAGGTGACATAATAGGAATGTATAAGGGAGCCTAGACAAATACAGGCATTTCTAGGAAATACAGAGACACTGGGAAGCATGAGAATACACAGAGACCTTGCGACCCTGTCCACAGAATGACTGCTTCTCACCTCAAGCCAATGTGTTAAATCAAAATAAACAAGATTATTTCTCAATATACTAGGAAGCACGAGCCACACAGAACGATTGTAGTGCTACGAGAGTTGAAAGTCAATATACATTTACATAGGAGTTTTATCTCCTTGTAACACTACAATAATTCTGCGGTACAGGAACCAGATCATCAGTGTTCACTCACCTGTATCCCTCGCCGGGAAGGTCGAAGCGGTCGATGTTGATGGTGGCTCTGACGGCATCCGCAGACGTTGCACATCTCTGTACCTCCTCCTTGTAGTCTAGTGCAACGTAGCAGCTCTGTGAAGTGGAAACATGACACCGTAGTAATGCTGGATAGGCAGTGAGTGACTTAATTGTTTGACCTCACAGCGGGAAGCTTTCACCTCTACGCAATGATAGAGGCAATGAGTGGATTGGTCCAATAAAATGCTTGTAGCCTATGGAAAATATTTATTCAATATTGTACAAATTGTTGACGAACTCGAACAGTATGTGGAGGCTATGGTAAATACTGTGTGAATTTATGAATGTCAGTTATTATTATTTACTGATTGCTCATATGTAATATATTGAGCTATACCGTATAACCGGAAATGTTCAAGGTAGGCAAATATCGAGGTTACGGGACTAAAGTGGTTTCGAGGATTGTTATTTTCGAGGATGCCTGTCTATTTTTTAGATATAGTCTAACGGTAGTGGTTATTATATATCTACCCCCTGGTCGTGTGATCAGCGGAAATCCATTACGAGTATCCATACAAGTTCCATACAAGTTACAACCATGTGATAATTGCTATCCATACATGCACTTAGTTTCAAATAAGCACATGGTTGTGAGAAATTAAGCTGGTTGTAGTCCTGCATAGCCTAACGTAGTATGAGT
>JAUTBT010022750.1:0-20624 GCA_032361225.1 Lepetodrilus schrolli
ATATTGATAGGATGCGATGTCTGTAGAGTGGCAATGCAGTTATCATCCTTGGTCTTGTGAGTACCAGCCGATGCTCGCAGGTTTACTGCAATGTTCAGCGCTACGGATGTTGCGGGTTTAAATTTAAACCATAATAGTAATAGCGCTGTATCCCCAATAACAACACGTGCTCTGTAATCATTATAGCAACTGTCCTTTATTCTAAACACAGAATGGCCTGCATTTCTTTCACCCGATGATAGACATTTTATTGTGAAGACAAATGTTTTTTTGGACACTGGGAGGGAATTCGCACATACATCAGAGGTCAGTCACGTCATGATTCAGAGGGTAGGAGTAATTAATTACCTTTTAAAAAATATATATGATCTTGCCACTTTAAAACCGAATTCTTTGTACTCCAATATTATCTTCCGTGCATAGACTTTATTAATGTTCATCATTTCCAGCGAAGCTATTATTATTGTATACTTTTATGATTATTAGGAAGATAGAAAAAGCAGGCCGACAGATACGCTATACATCATATACTGAAATTATTAAATTGATAATGAAATCCTGAAAATGTGCCTAGAAAAGATTATTTAGGCATTCTGTAATAGGATATCGCAGACACTTGTTTTACATAAATTGAGTATGCTGATTCCGAATATACTGTCTGCCAAGCTGTATTTTTATGTTTTCATGTCGAAAAATGCAAAACAAAATGGCCGCCATTAATATTTGTCTTCGTAACATATATGTAAACAATACAATTAGAATTTGAATGCCATTTTGTTTTGCATTTCTGGATGTGAAACCATAAAAATACAGCTTGGCAGACACTATATTTGGAATCAGCATACGCAAATTTTGTAAAAACTAGTGTCTACCATATCCTATTATGAAAGGGGTTCCTAGGTATACGAACCCAAATTCGTTGTATCCATATTTGATATTAAGGGCAATAATTACACACAAATTAACTTTTAATTAATTAATTAATAACTATACACAAAGTATTACTTACAATAATTCTTAACATAGAACAATGTATTGCAACAGTCACAAGCACATTTGGAATTTAGAGCGAACTCAATAACGAGTAATGACTATTTAGTAATTAATTATTGACTAATTAATGACTACTTAGTAACTAATTATGACTTAATGAGTATGTTCTGATGCTGTGGCGCATGGGAATAATAAAGACATTTAATATGACAGTTTTGAATCATAACATCTTTTATTGCAAAATATGTTAACAGATTAATTTTTTTCTGAATGGCGGTACGTTGTTTTGCATTATTATTTTTTAAATATGAAAACATTACAATACAGCTTGGCAGGCAGCAAATGTGGGTTTAGCATATGAGAATTATGTAAAAACAAGTGTATGCCATATAATCCCAATAAGAAATGCCTCAGGGCATTACATTTTGAAATGTTCCTACCAGTCTATATGCTACTGTAGCTATCTACAAAACAAAATAACAGATCATTTATCAATGTACGACGATCACATGCAAGCTGTTGCTTTGTAATCCTGGTTTCTATAATATCAGTTCATGCGTTACATACTTGTAATTATATTTTTACAATACAAACGTTAAAGTGGCAATTACGATCATATGTGCATGCAATGTTATAGTAAAATGTAATTTAAAATATATATCGTTTTACAAAATTTTACTAATATTAAGAGCGAAAACTAGGAAAAGAAAGCATAGAAAAATTATATGACGCTCTATTGCCAATAACTGAACAGCAGTTCTTTGTTTTAAATACAGACTGACTCGAGATTTGTTTCCACGGACAGCCATTTTATTGTGAACACAAATGATTATGAAACATTGGGAGGGATTTCACGATTAAAAGTGACGTAATTGTCAGAATGATGTCTACCATTATCAGAAGGTAGAT
Organism: Lepetodrilus schrolli; assembly: GCA_032361225.1. Classification (NCBI taxonomy): domain Eukaryota; kingdom Metazoa; phylum Mollusca; class Gastropoda; order Lepetellida; family Lepetodrilidae; genus Lepetodrilus; species Lepetodrilus schrolli. The sequence continues at coordinate 1,903 of JAUTBT010022750.1, forward strand.
GCAATTAATAATGATACAATCATATTTCTAGAATAGTAATCATAATTTGTCTGTGGAAGATAGTTGTTGCAGAATATGTAATAACTCCGTTACTAACCTTTAACCAACGCAGTGATCATAACCATGACACTATAATTATAGTTTCGCCGTTTCCAACACGTTACCACATCTAGGTTTCTAAATATCATTTCACGCTTCAAAAACATAATTACATATAATGAATATATTTTCAATACGAGTAGTAAAATAGAAAATAACGCATCGAGATTAGAAATTGAAATGAAATAATTGCCGCGAAAATACATTAATAAAATACAAAAAAATACTGTAGTGTGAAATCCGTTTTCTGCCTCCGGCGGATTTGTGTTTGATCCAATACTAGAATATCTAAACACAGCATGTTATGAGTAAATGATAAAGCTCTAAACGGCCACCAGCACAGGCAGCTGTCTAATGTGTGCACGTAGGATAGGAAATATATCGTACCTAATCAACAGGGACAACAACAATTAATATGTGAGTACTAAATCCACAATTCTCATATAGTACTAATCTCATATAGTACTAAATCCACAATTCTCATATAGTACTGAATCCACAATTCTCATATAGTACTAAATCCACAATTCTCATATAGTACTAAATCCACAATTCTCATACAATTCTCATATAGAACTAAATCCACAATTCTCATATAGTACTAAATCCACAATTCCAATAAAGTATTAAATCCACAATTCTCATACACTACAAAAACGAGTATCTTAAGGTTCCACTTGCATGTTGTATTGGTTTTACGTTTCTTAAACTACCATATAACACTATGGAAAATCATATTTTCAATATTTCCAACGACTAAATTGGCTAAGTGTGAACGACAAGACAAATTATGTTATAGCTTGAAAACTTAACAAAACAGCATGCTAATTAATTAATAGTAAGTAGGCTATATACTAGGGTGACTATTGAGGCCAATTCTACTATTGCAATACTATTGCGATAGTTGGAAAAAAAATTATGTCTTTAAATTTTTTAATTCCCAAGCCTGTAACACAAACTATGTACATTGCCATATAGCATGTAACATATAGCACTTGCTAACGCAACTATTCAAAACATTAAAACATTATATATATGCCACCTACGATTACGAATAAAATATATTGACATGCTTTTCGTATATTAAAAAAGTACAGTGCTGTGTTTTTTTGTGTTTAAAACGGCAATATGGCACGATAAAGTCTAACAATAGTTGCCTACTTGCACGACAAGATGATACTTTCCAGAGAGTTATGTGTAATATTAGGATAGGCTCTGATAAAACTCAATTGGCATACATTTTGACAGCTAATACAAACAAGGATATGATGTATCATGTCATTTTACTGACATTTGATGAATTCCCGAGAGTTATGTATAAAATAAAGATAGGCTCTGATAAAACTCAATTGACATACATACACTGTAGATCATACACTGCATATAGGTATTTTTTACAACTAATACCAACACGGACATGCACCACGCCATTTTACTGATATTTGATGATCCTGAAAGTTATGTACAAAAATAGGATAGGACCTGATACCAAAAAAAATAGGATCGGCCCCGTTGAAACTCAACTGGCAGCAAGATCTTGTTAACAGCTAATACGTACAAATTATGTCATTTTACAGATACATTTCTATTCAACATACATATAGTGGTTATCAATTGCATAATCACGAGACTTCCGGTATTTAGTATACCCGTTGAAAAGAACAAAATTTCCAAGAGTAAGTTGATACAATGGAATAATGTAGGGGTTAAACCGACCAGGGCCGCGTTGCTCAGAACAGTTGTAGCTACATTAACAATAGTTCCAGGATCGGAATGGTACTGCTGCAATGGCGCCCAACGTGTATTCGGGTTGTTCCTGGTTGGCTGTTCTCGCTGATTTGTCCTACAGTGAATTCCTAACTCCCTGTTGGCTCAGATGTGATTGGATTAGTAACCCGATGACGAGTCACCATGTGGAAGGGGTGTGATAAAAGATGCCCCTACTGGTCTCGGCCCAATGAGGGACCAGTCTGCCGAAATCAGCTAAGCTGGAAGGCGACTGTCAAAGCAGTAAACCCCACCACCTTCACACCTCTCTCGCCGGAGGGACGGCCCACCTCCAACATCCCCCCCCCTCCCATTCCCTATGCCGTTATATAACATCTAGTCAATAGGCACCCCACTTCCGGCCAAGAGAACAACTGGACGCTTGGCACCCCATTCCCATACCCCAACCCCACTCCCCCTCTCCCCTGCCTAAGTCCCACTCCCTATGCCGCAATATAACTTCTAGGCACCCAGCCCACCTCCCGCCAAGCAAACAACTGGACACTTGGCACCCCTCCCGCCCCCAAAAGAGGCAACACCCATACCAAGTGGTAAATAGAAAAAGATGATGCTAAGATATCCAAAGCTTCCATTCCCCCTTACCACACATGCGTCCCAAGGTGGGACCAGTCTGCCGAAATCAGCAATGCTTCTTATAGAGAAGTATTTAGATGATAAAGACATTATTAACCTCGTGTCTTTAGATATCGTCTATATCCTGCAATTTAGGGACAATCGCTTAAGCTCGTCTAATACAAAGATTATCCTTAAGTGCAGGATATAGACGATATCTAAAGACACCCGGTTACTAATCCATATATATATATATATATATATATATATAATAACGGTAACTTACCCTGCACGGTATGTACTTCCTGATATTCACGCATACCACCCTTCGCCGTCATTCTCACTAACACGAAGTAGTTGGTTGGACCAGCTTTTTGATTGGACGGTTTCCAGACCAAGGTCAGAGACGCGGAGGTCAAATTGGTGACATGGAAGTTCAACGGATGTAAAGGAACTACAGATATAAGAATGACAGAATGAAGAATATTAACAAACTGTTAAATGTGCAAGAGAGTTTACACAAATCAGAATACCGTGCAATCAGTAATAGTTGTAACATCACGGTAGTAATTATAGGTTACTCTAATGGAACATATTACATTGATATCGCTCAAGTTTAGGTTAGAAATTAAATTTGGCTAATAAAAAAATGGAAAGTATTCATTTCCTCCTCTCCCACCGATATCATAATCAATATTGTGTCTAAATCCGTTGCGGAGAAATGGCAGATTTTGTTATTCCGGAAACGTGATTAGGCCAAACATTGACCTTTGACCAGTTCTCAAGTGGATTAGTCCACAAATAATTTAAGAATCACCGATTCGTTATCAGGATGTCATCAAATATATTTTGTGAAAGTTTCATCCTCGTACGCAAAATGACCGATAAAACTTTTTTGTCCAGGGGGTGAAATGGATACAACAATATATTTGTCTTAATTCCGTTCTTAATCCATTACGGCACAATATATATTTGAGTTAACCGACAAATTCTTGTTCTACATCTTTGGGACTTCAATTTGACAGACATTTCAATATTATGAGTATTAATCTATGTTGTAATATTACATACACATTTTAACTCACCTCCGATTCCAGACTGTGCAACTTTATTTGACTCAATACCAAGGCCTGCTTTGGTCCGGGCTTGAATTGTTATTGTGTAGTTTGTGTATGACATTAGTTCAGTAATATTGTACTTGCATACCCCTTTGCTGGCGAGCTTGGCAACGAATTGTACCTGCTGGTTATGTTTAACTAATTCATTTTTATATGGTTAGTAACGGTCAGTTTTACTTCATGTGCTGATGTTAAACAGAAGTATCAAGTTTTTAAGTTAGGCAAATCATATGAGAAATCGACTCTTAAAACGATTCAATACCTTGTACAGGGGAACTTACTTTGTAATGAAAATGTGCTAATATATTGAGAATGACATACAATGTGGAATTATATAAAGGTAATTTCATTTAATGTAATAGCACAACATAACATTTGGCTTAAATTAACTAATGATGCTTTGATAATGCACCTTTTGGTGTGTGCTTACTTACCTTCATTTCAGCACATCCTGTGTCTAATATATTGATGCATAATTCAGATTTGTTTTCCCCATGTGTCAGCGTGATGATATATTCAATAATGTGTCCATTTGGTGATATCGGTGATGTCCATGATACGGCAATGGAGTTGAAAGTGGTTTCCATAATAGTTAAATTACCCACTTTGCCAGGTGCTATAAAAGCAAAGTATATTTGAATATACAATTACATGTATTTGCATCTCTTCGTGATAATCAAATAATTCTACTTCAAATGCGTTATCAGTGGCGCATGCATTATCATAGTGAACCATCGATAAAAGTCTCGTTTCTTCATGAAGCCGTCCATATTGCGAATTGTCCGTGTGGTTGATATAAACTAAGTTGCACATTTATCAGACTTAGTGTACTATTAATCTCATATTATTAAACTAGATTTGGTCTATATCGAATGGAATTCAAAGAAACTTAGATAATAGTAATAGAAGTCAATTAGTTAAATGTACCCAGATTTAATTGCAGCGCTGGCTACCCCTGCTGAATGCAAACATCGACAAATGAAACCAAACTGAAAAATATCTAGGCTGGATTTTTTTCAGAAATGTCGGTCATGACCATAACGTCAAAAGCAAGTCAAATTTTAAAAACTATGTTTTAAGGCAGTTGCAGCTGTACGTGCGACACGTTTATTTTTAGAATGTCCAGGATTTCCCAGGATCTTCCAAGTTCCGGTAATAGTTAAACACGAGTACTAGGCCTTGGCTTGACTAAACTCCAGATAAAATCATAATGCGCCGTTAATACGCTTAAATTTATTTTCGATTCCGAGATGAACCATGTTGTTCAGCATGTTCCACGCGTGATGGATCGGGATACAACGTAAGGTATGTAAAGACAACGACAGCCACGCACTATGTCACCGTGTAGGTTAGCACCAGAATTGTTAAACCATATATGTCTAAAAATATAATTTGACCCACTTATGCGCGCTATACCTGATTCCATGGTTCTTGTAAGATTACTTTCAATGGAGTTTGAACACCCAACCGAAGTACAAGCTATAACTGAAAATGTGTACTTCCAGAAGCTTCTTAGTCCTTCAACCAAAGTCGATGTATGGAGGAAACCTGAAAGATTGTATTGCATATCTACAGTGTATTTCATAATAGTATTTTGGAATTGTCCTTGCCTATGAAGTCAACAATAGTCTGATGGAGATTTTGCGCTTTCACTTTGAATTGGGTGGTATGATTCAATGTCTAACTGAATATGTAATGTCCCAGAAGTACCATGATGGTGTAAGCTTGGTACCATCGGTATAGATATTCTTTCAGGAGTAGGCTTAAGCTATAAAGTGTTAATCAGTGAATATGTCCTAATAATGTGCCCCCAAAATCTCACTGCTGTAACTTGAGTAAACTCTCAGCTAGGTTTGAGGCTTTAGTTACGTTACAGCACTGAGTCAATGGTAGAAATCTCAGCTAAACAAAATCTCAAACTTGTTTCGAGAAATCGGGGCCTAGTTGTGAAGCTAGTAGGGATATATTTCAATACTACGCAATAATACAGCGCTAAGAAACAATAACAACCATTTTAATAATTGTTATATCGCGTTGTCGTTCTCACAATAGTATAAGATGTGTACTTGCCTTCCACACTGACGTTTCTCTCTACATGTGGATTCTGTTCGTTGTTCAGTGTGTTTTGTTCCATGACCGTGATGTTATAGATGGTGGGTCCAGCTTTGTGTTCTGATGGTTTCCATGTCACTTTAATAGCGGAGGAATTGATGGCTTCCACGGAAATGGATTCCGGCGGACCTGGTACTAGATGGAGTAAAACAAAATGGCATCCATTGGCTTTACTTATAGACACAGAGGTAGGAATACATGTACTATATGTTTACTATATAATAATTATTATACGATGATTTCTCAGTAGTACTAATTTATAGATACATTATAATAGTTACGCTTCAAATTGATATTCTACTGATTACTTAGTTTATACATGCATCTAATGCGATACGCATAATAGTAAATTATTTATATTATACAACTGGATTTTCAGATAAAGTTAAGCTTCAAAGTGGCTTCATAGATACGCAATTAATGTAACGTTTGTATTGTTATAATTCATGTACTAATACTTACTTCCAATTGTCGTGGTAACAGTCGTAGTGAAATTCTCTCCTATGCCTGCTCCGTTGCAAGCTTGTATTGCTAATGTGTAATTTTTGTAGGACTCCAATGAGCAAATGTTGTAGTTTACATTTCCATTGGCCTTGCCCATACTACATGACATGCAGGTGGAATGTTCAGTCTGTAGGTTGAAACAAAAACAAAAACAATTTACTGCACGGTGTCATCGATGCAGATTCGTCCAATTATCGTTGACTTTCGTTAAGACAGTTGCGATAACGTATTAAATTAATCAAGCTAAAATGTTAAGCAAATCTCGTACAAACTGACGAGTATTGCTTAGGATTACGTTATACAGACGGTGAGGCCGATCCATGTTAACGGATATTGGACTTACGATTCTCGTAGTTTTACGAACGGTCTGTGGAACGGGATCCTGAATTGTAAATTATTTCAAGTTATCTTCTTAGTTTAAAAATCGAAAATCAAGTTGTACTTTCCTACAGACTTTTCAATGCTAAGTTATATACTATAATTATATATTTGACATGTGAATGAATCAATTTATTTATTCAAAGTCAAAGGCCACAGGCCCACACAACATATTATATTGTGTAACAAAGTACACATTATAGATTATAAAGCGCTAATGCACTGGAATTCTTTTCAGAATGTGTGTGATGTACTGGCCAGTGATAAATGAGATCCCACTTTATTTGACAAGTACAATTTCTAGCACTTCAAATAAATCCAGTTGTATTCCCAAAAGTGCTAATTTCTTACATGTGTAAGGTTACGAGTGGAACGACAGCTTGGTTTAATTTAACTGGGCAGATTCTGTGCAGAATTATAGTGCTTAGCGACCTATTATCGCCTAAAATATTAACATTTTCCTGGATATCTTTCTTAATACGAACATAAACTTCATTATACTTACTATGGCCCATGTATGGCCATAATGTCACCCTATATATATTCAAAGGTATCTGCGCCGCTTCAGATAAAACAAAAATACATAAATACAATACTATCAGATAACACACGTTTGACCATGAAATATGTCAACAAACCGAAATGGTATGCCTTTCAATCACTTGGATATGGATGAATTGGGGTTAATAACCACTTTCAAGGTAACTTCACTCATATCACCGTTGATATAATATGGCTAATGTTCACGTGCCATACATGTAAAAAAAAAACGATTTCTACCATTGGTTTTCAATAGTTTCATTCTCTTTATAGTATCGCGAGATACAACATAAAATAAAATATGAAAATATTGAAAACCACTTGGACATGCGGAGCTTGTTGTCCAATTTACCTGTGTAGACAAATCAAATGTACCTATTTTCAGGTAACATACGACTGACCATGTAATACGTCAACAAATCACGGTCGTGATTGTATGCCTTTAAGAGGTTCTTCAGTGGATACTATTTAATGGAATTACCTTCTGACACAAGCTTAGGCATTCTTCGCATTCTTCACATTCTTCATATTTCTTGAATGTTGGAGACAAGATAATACATTGATTATCAATATTCAGGATGTATGCTTGTATGCCCGTAGAGTTTGCTGGAGGTTCCCATGCAACAGTCACAGATGTGTTCGTGCTGTTACTAACACTAAAGTTAGTGATGTTGCCTGCACCTAAACAAAAATCATTTATCTTCAGGAAATATAAGAGTGAATTCTTAGCTAGAATTATATATGGACGTCTAGAACTTGAGTGGTATTTAATATTGGAGAACGTTGTAAATTGAATTGTTAGTGATTCAAATAGTATTCATTAGGCGTCATCGTGGACATTATACAGTTTCGTTCTATTAACGTTTATAATGTGAATAAAGATTATTACGGTGACTAAATGTCACTTTCAAAACTTAAGTCCAATATTGAATACAACATGTACTTTGTATTTATTAATATTATTGTATTGATACTATTATTACTGTATTTCTGTCACATGGGACAAAGATCTATATAGTGAGTACACACCGGTACCACATACGACGAAGTTTATTCAACACATTATGATGTTCACGAAGGAAATCATTTAGCCATGTAATCATTTATTTTAGATCTGACACAAAGTAAATAAATAGATTGTAAAATGTTAACTTACGTGCATCCTGAGTTGTGAATTGGAAACTAATTGGTCGACTGCTGAGATTGCCTGATATTGCCACAATGCTAGCGTTATATGTGTTGCCTGGAACTAAATTTTCAATGTGTCTCTCTTTGGTATCATTGCTCAGTACTGCATAGTGGAATATTTCCTGGCCACCATCATGCCACACTGACACGTTGTAGGAGCTTGCCTCGCCCTTTCCAAGTGTAATTGAAATTTTAATGTCGCTGGCATTGGCTGGTGATACTATATGTGAGATGTTAACAGGATATGGAACTGAAATATACAAAATGGCAGATTATATTGCATGATTAATCGGCGGGCTAATCAAATAAAGCGTAAAAAAAGTGATTAAACAATCCCATAACAACATCAGAAAAAACATTGGGCATTACCATTGACAAAACAAATAATGATAATTATGAAACAGTATCAGTTACATTAATCAATTCAATATAAAAAAAATCTGAATTAATATTTGTCAGATTCCCACCAGGGCACATTATAATATTTGATTGTTGTTTTGAAAAAAAACATGTATTTATAAGATCATAAATAGTATGCTAACATTTTACATATTTATTATACTTACCGGTTCTTACTAATTGGGGATCGCTGTCTACTACTTCGTTGGTGCTATTTGCTAAAGACGTGGATATTGATACATTATACAGATGCCCTGGTATTAGATCCTTTAATGTGATGTTTTGGAGACCTAGTGATATTGCTGGCGGATTCGAAATTCCTTTCACTGTCAATTTCATGCCATCTGGTGAGTCACTTGGTTTTGTCCAGATCACCGTGAAATTAGTTTCACCAATATTTACGACTGTAATGTTGACACGTATGTTACTAACTGCGAATATAATATTATGAAAACAATTATATAATTATGTACACACAGCGGTACATTTGGCAGATATGCGACATGAAATTGCACAGGTTTAATTTGATTCGATAAAATATAATATGCACGAAGGAATACGTCATTACATAATGTATTCTATATTCTGATTAGTGTTAATTGGTGAACGGCAAGGACTATACAGCAGCACACATTCATTTCAGTAAAATCCGAAATAGTATATATATATATATACAATTATATAGGGCATATTAAGGTAACTATTGTGAATAGTCATCTGTGAACCTGTACATCTCGTGGAGAGGATTGTTAAAGAAATACTATTTCTAAAAGAGTGATCTGGTGGTAGGAAAATGCTGTAGGGATGATTTGTGCACGTTTCCATATCACCATTACTGGAAAACAGATATTAATCTTATTGTGAAATAGTTTGAGGGAACAGATCAAACTAAACACTTACCATTGGAACATTCCTTTTTACTTGTCATACGATAGTAGTTCTTTGCACACATGCAGGTGCTGTTTACACATTCCAGGTGTTGTTGATCCTTGCAGGTATTTGAACATTTCATATCAAAAGCTGGCAATGCAGTTGTCGTTGGGCTGTTGGTTGATGATGTTATGGTTGTTGTGATATTGGTGGCCGTCGATCCATTTGTTGAACCTGTGGAGATTGTATAAGTGTTTGTGGTATTTGAAGGCACCGATGTCGTAAAACTTATGTTTGCTGATATATTTGTCATAATGGTTGTTATTGATGATTGGGGTGTTGTTGTGTCTGTTGTTATTACATGTGCCGTGGTTGGGCTTGTATGTATTGTTGTTGTTGCTGCTCTTGTTGTTGTTGTTGTTGTTGCTTTTGATGATGATGGTGGTCTTTGGGTTGTTGGTTTCGTTGGTGTTGGTGTTCCTGTTGGTTTTATTGCTGCTATTGTTCTTTTATTTGTTGCTGTTGTTGTTGTTGCCGTTGTTGTTTCTGTTATTGTTGGTGGTTCCGTTGTCGTCGTTGGTATACTTGATTGGCGGCTGGTATTTGGGGGGAGCTTTTGGCTAGTAGGGATTTTTGTTCTATTGATAGATGGTGATTTGTTTTTCTCGAAGGAATCTTCTAGTTTTGTATCTGAACTGGAAATTGGCCAACTACCATGGCGAACAATATTCGATGACTGTAAGATATGTTTATAAGTCCGTAGAGATTGAAAACCCTTTGCAATTGTGTCTTCCCTTAGACCCGACGTCGACCATAGCTATTGAAAAAGAGAAATGGACACAATTATGTTACTATAACACTGACGTTAAAAACTATTGTGATGTGCACGATTGTGTGAGTATATTTTACGTATTTATCTAGTTTGTTATCATATTTTATGTATTATCCTGTAATAGGTATGATTCAAGACTATGCTACATTGTGGCCTAAATGAGTTCATATTATACGAAGAATCGCAGGAACATTTCATTGCATGTAAATGAACGCGGTTATTAGTTAAATTAATTAGTCATATATGAATAACAACAATTGGTTAGTTGGGGGTTTAAAGCCACTTTCAAGATTATTCACTCACATCATGGCTTGCATGCATATGTACTGCTTGTACTCGTGCTAGCTCACTTAGAATATCACATGCCGCAGATAGAACATGGATACCCCACTCAGACACAGTATACTGATTCCGAGCGGACCAGTCGTCCTTGCTTTGCTCCTTTAATTCTGAGGGCCAAGCATGGGAATACCAAGTACCATCTTTTAACGTATTTTGGTATGACGCGACCGGGGATCGAACTCGCCACCTTCCGCACCCATGGCCGACGCTTTAACCATTACGCCACGGAGGCCACACTAACAATAATATAACTATTAGTCCTGGCGAGATATGCTGTACAAATAACTCAATATATATCATGCTAAATAAAGCATCACGTGTATAACACATAAATGATAGCAATAACACATTTTTATACTATCACAAATGAATGTACATACACAAGTATTAATATTTAAATAAAGACCAATTAGCATATACTCTGTTAGATTTGGAAATATGTTAATATGGTAAGTGGTAAGATCACCCTTGTGTAGGTCAAATGTCACTAACGGGGCTATTACATAATCTGATAAAAATATTCGAGTATTTTCCAGACAAATATCGTATGTTGTGTTGTCATTGGCGATACAGTGTCACATAATGTATGTAGATGTTTGTCCTATTTTCCTCTTATTTCTATGTTTCATAGTAATAATATGTAGGACAATAAATATAATAATATAATAAAATATACGTACTATTACATGCAAAGATTATTTTGACACTTTAATATATGAATAAAACTAATATTTCGATATTGTTCTAAATTGTCTAGTACGTATCGATGAAGTACTGTAATAAATCAAATAAAAACATGCATAATGTACCGGCTATTATTATTAATATCATTAAATGTGTCACCAACTTCATTGAATTCAGGACTATGCTAACGACCTTGTACACACTGTTTGTAATTCAAGTTCCTAATTTTTTTCAAAAATGTATCGTATATCAGATAGTTGTACAATAAACATGAACTTTATGGTAGTCAGATGTTGTTCTAGATTGAATTTTTCTTTCAAGTAAGGCAGGAAATAAGCGTAAGTACTAGTTCCTTTCGCTGATATTAATGCTAAATCAACACCCACGACGCATGCGAACATTCTTCCCGGTTACATATAGTTATATTTAGTTCGAAGCATGGGGTATATGGCTGCATGTTTAATAAAATGATGGATACATATATACTTAAATACCCCGGCATGTGAAAAATAACGGTATCATTTGTAATTAAAGTATGTACACAAAAGGACGTCAATATGTAAAAAAAAAAAAAATAGATGATTATGTAATTAAAATATTTACACAAAACGACGACAATATGTGAAAAATAGCTGCATGTGTAATTAAAGTATGCTGAATTTATAATTACAGTATGTACACAATATGACGTCAATATGTGAAAACCAAATAGATGATTGTGTAATTAAAGTATTTACACAAAACGACAACAATATGTGAAAAATAGTTGCTTGTGTAATTAAAGTGTTTACGCAAAAAAGAATAGCTGATTGTGTAATTACTAATTACAGAATGTACACAAAAGGACGTCAATATAACCAATAGAAATATAGCTGCTTGTGCAATAAAAGTATGTATACAAAAGGACGTCAATATATGAAAAAAATAAGATGATTGTGTAATTAAAATGCGTAAGCAAAATTGCGTCAATAATTTGAAAAATAGCTGCTTGTGTAATTATAGTACATGTATTTACACTCAAGGACGTCAATACGTGATCAATAATTGAATATAATTAAATATGTACACACAATGACTGTACAATTAAATTGAGCGATATATTATACTGTACAGTTTACAATTACAACTGTGTTAATTAAAATATAGATGAAAGTAGCACTAATATTGTGTGATCTAGAAATTGTTCTCGTATTTATTCACATGATTGTAATACACCTATCTATAGCTACATACATTCCTGTATTCATACATCGACTATTTGTTATCTTTGACAAGACACACGCACACCACTGTGAGTAAACAATACTCTCCTAATAATTTATATTATTTTGTTGTTGTTAAATGTTACGATCATTCTCACGTCCATTTACGATATACGGCATGAGAATAGTCCACATTAAAGTTATATTCTCCAAATTATTGGAAATTGCATGTTGAATGATTTCGGGAAATAATTTTGGGTATGGAAATTTTGCCATCTATATACACTATTCACATAATGTTTAATATTCTCTCTTTTATATATTATATATATATATATATATATCAATCAATAACGTTTACAATGTACTCCGTGTTAAACAGTGTACGTAGCATTGTACTTACCATCAAGAACAAGGTAACCATCCATTGTAAACCTCCTCTGGTGAACATTTTGCCTAGAATTATGACGACTAGAACTGAGACTAACGTCGTCTTCTTATTGCCGAGGGCGTCGCGTTTATAAAATAATAACTTCCGTGGTGCGGACATTGAGCCGTTGGCCCGATAACACCGTTATCTGTGTCAAATGTTGAACCATGAGCTAACAACCAGTCTTGATAACACATATCATACCCCCAAAATATTTAACTTTCGTTATTATTTATTTTTATTTTTATTGAACACAGTATTATGTGGGTATTATAATAGAATATCCAGTAGTAATGCGTTGTGTCTTATATCCTTATATTACTATTTGTCAACGTGTGATGGGTACGGTATGTTATTATAAAATAATCCATTTACAATTGTTCATGATAGTGGTCAGCAATAACCTAAATTCGTACATTTCTTTTATTTTGGGCATATCATGCAAAACGTTACTATAAATGTATACTTCTGAATGTTGGCTGAAAAACTACTCTCTCTCTACCTCCCTACCCACTCCCTCTTCCTTCTCTCTCTCTCTCTCACTCCCTCTCTCCCTCTCTCTATCTCTCTCTCTCTCTCTCGCTCTCTCTCTCTCTCTCATTGAAGTAGCCATATAGTAGCATGTATAACGTAGCGGTAGTTTGACTGCCAAGAGTCCGTGTGCTTATTAGTGTATTGCGACAGGAAGTTGTTGAAACATACTGTACATGGCGCCTGTCTTAAAATAGAACTTCCTGAGAGTAAATTAATAGTGTCGATGAACATGAGCTAATAAATATCCGCATATCCGGTTTCTGGGTTTTACTTTCATTGCGCACATATACTTCCAGTACTGTATATGAGGGAAATGACGCTGTATTAGTTTTATTTCTTGGAGGGAACGATATCGGTGGTATGTTAAACGCATACAATCACCGGTTGTTGACACATTTCATGGTCAAACCTGAAAGTCTCCACATTTGATTTGTATACGAGCTATATTGTCCGTATGTCTCACTGGTTTTCAATATTTTCATAGTTTGTGTATTTTTGGTCTCGCGACGATAAATGCAAACATTTTCATCGAGTCACTAAATGAAAACGAACGAGGTACATGTCTTTGTTTTCCCGTTACACTGAGTCGTACATCACTTCGAGTTATGTTCCCTTATTACGTTAATATAATAAGCGAATAAGATTACGACCATATTCAGGTTTTTACCCGAAGTTTATACTGGCGATTCAAGCAAAGTACTATATTCGGGGGGTTGCAGTCGAATGTGGTGAAAAGATTATTGGAAGTACAAACATGATTTTATGTTTGTCAAGTGAATGTTCTTTGCCGGTGCTGCTAAGAACTAGTCCAAAACGAACTTTTATAGCTTTGATTGTAGTATACCGGGAGCTGTGTAGACCTGTGTTTCCATAGCAACATAGTGTAACTGCGACTACCCTGAAATGTATGTTATATAAACATGCATTGCCAGGTGTCCCATTGTTCAATAATAAAATATCAACAGTTGGGCTGGAAAATGTACCGAAAACTGCTGATGGAAAAATACCACTAAATATACGCCACAGAGCACATCTCATCGGCTGACCGCCAGAGGAGCAGGCCAAATAATTGTCTTGCATTCCAGGAGTACCCCTATGGTATCTGCAGATCTGTTGGATGGGTACAACTATCCTTGTGATAACATTCCCTGTAAGGATCATTGCCAATGAATCATTGTTAATATTGGAAGATATCTTGAAATGAAGCAATTGTATCAATATGTATGTGGTGCATGTCTTTGTTCAAATCAAGGCACTTACAGATGTTCTAGCAATACAGTACTCCAGATAATCTGCCCTGTTCATAAAGAGGTGCAATAACTTTGCCAACTCACGTCTAAATCCCATGATGTTTGCAAAGTCAATAAATGACAGAATCACTACCTTTTCGTTATGATATTCAGTTTGGCTTTTGAACAATGTTTTGTGGCACATACAAGAACCATGATCATGTACATGAGCACAAACAGCACAACCAGGGCTCCATGTTATCTGACCATCTTCTAGAATTGCCTTGTAAACATTCTTGAATGCTAGTTCTGTGAATCAATACTAGTTCGACACCAATCATAGAAGCTCGCACCTAAGACATGTAGATGACTTCTCGTACTAGCCTTTCGCGAACAGTTTCACCAAGTTTGTAAATCCTTTCCCGACAACGATTTAAGTATACATTGTTCATATTCATGTCCACCTTCTTTAATTATACACATTACTTATGACCCTTAATACGATAGTTGTCTACTTCCCATGCCAGAAATGACAGAAGCTTTACATGCTAACCATCATTCAAATGATTACTACTATATTACTACTACTACAGTTTATGATATTTAGTCACAATGTAATATTTGTGGACATTTTTAGCTCATTATTGTTGTATTTTACAATCATAACGATAACTATAAGAAGTAGTTTTCATTTGAAAGGCCAAGGTGAGCAGCCAAATAGGCTTGTGGAAAGAGCATAGTATCAAGTTGTCTCTTTAACCAGGTTTATTCCACAAATAAGAAATACTCACTCACCTGAAACACATTAAAGTTGACCATTTTATGTAATTTATGACGTCCCGTGTAATAATAAATCATCAAATTATACAAATAATAATTCTATTCAGATTATAGTGATCCAAAACATTTGTATAAACGCCAAAGTAATGTTACTTTTACTAATACTACGGGAGTTATAGTCGTCATAATGATTTTGTTGTTTGTGTTTTGGGCAGCTATACTGCAATGTTATGCTCATGTAGAGGTCAGATGACATCTATAATCATTCCAATATATTCCCCATACTTAAAAATGTGGGTATTGAAGCAAAATTAATATATCTAGCACAAATACGTAATAAGTTATGGTACTATTAATGATCTTTGGCGTGTTTGGCGGCCATATTGGATTTTAACTATTGCCAATGGACACACTTGTGTACACCCTCTGAAATACATTGACGTGCCTTTATAAACAAGATGATTCTAGTCCATTTCCACTTTGCTAGTGCATGTAATTTACTCATGACTAATGTGATGGAAAGAATTGGCGTACGTCTTTGTATATGTTGCTATGAAAACGACTGAAATTCCAACTTATGCATAGTTTAACGTACTACATTTGGTAGTACAACAATCCCCTTTGATTATAGAACACATTGGTGCATTTTTATACTCAAATATAGCTTTCCCTTACTTTCCATAGACATGTTATGGATTTGTTTACAAAATTCCGCATTTATGTAAAAAAATAATTCAAATAAAAATGAAATATTTGTTCTCAGGCATAGCATATCATATAGTGATGCATTCTGCATAAGTTCCATTTTGGTACAAATGTCATGTCTCTACCTCCACAACTGAGCGAGATATGGCCACTTTACTGTTTCCCCACGTCCAGTCTCTATTTTATATATGTTACCATGGAAACGTCTATATTCCCAGTTTACACGTATTTTAAAGTAATAAATTTGATATTACAATAATCGTCTTTGATTGTAGAACACATTTCTGTATTGTCTTACATGAATATCGCACTTTTGTGGTTTCCACAGTGTTTGAAAGTGGTTAATTATGAATATTTTCGCAAAATAATGAATGCATAAGCCCCATTTTGGTACCAATTCCACATCTCTATCTCAAAAAGTATCAATGAACTGTTTTACATGCTGTTCCCTAGTTTTTGGTATGTTACCATGGAAACAGTAAATGGAGTTTCGACTTTAGATTGTCAATGCAAGGGTATTTAATACAATATTAGATATATAAGTATAAGTATGTTGACCGAAGAAAATGGTGTATATCGATAAAACACAGTCTGTCATCAAATATGATACTACAAGTAACTGTCCTGTTAGTCTATCTATCTGTCTGTCTGCAATATTCTGTTTTCCTAAGTGTATTTGTTAATTAAGTAAAGTTCAATAATTATCACATCATATCACAGTATATTCTTTATTTACAGATAGATTTGAATTTAAAATAGTATATGTATTCCTCAGGGGTTTTCTCTTAACAAAACATATTAGTAAAAATGACCTCCACTGAGGTTATTTAGTAGTACATTATTTTAAATATTAAATCATCCACACGGTGTCAATCACATTATACTACCGGTGTCGTCTTGACTGCATACTGTTATCTTTCAGCACGTGTTTAAATCATCACGATAGTGTTATCATTACTTCCTGTAGTAGATATCGTTTGACCCATTTCTTCGTTTATTTGATTGTTTATTTTATTGTTCTACCATTGTGGATGTCATGCTGTAGATATCGCTTGAACCAAGTATTTGATTGTTAAACCATTGTGATGTCATTGCTACAATTGTGATGTCATAGCATTGGTAGGATGTCACATGCAAATGCACAGCAACTTAAAGATTTTACTTCACAGTTAAATCTTTAGGATGTGGCATTTTTCTTCTTTAATGACTTTAAAATGATATTTGGTGATAAATAGAATCTCAACCTCGTGTCTTGGAATATCAAATACATCAACACTCGTCGATGAAACTTCACGACTCGTGTTGATATATTTGATATTCCAAGACACTTGGGTGAGATTCTCTATATATCGTCCAATAGGTTCGTCCCCATGCTACATGTACATACAGTATGGTTATCCACATACATCGACCCGTAGACTTTTCTTATACATGATGGCAGGGTGAATTGAAATCATTTGTATATTAATCCACCTTATCAGTTTGATATTAGAGGAACCGGTGATTAGGGTTTCCTACTGAGTACAAGAAATATATTCTTGCTATCGTGAGCCAAACAGGTCAACGCCAGGACAAAACTGTGTGCGATCTTTCGGACTGTCCACGATAGATGATGAGCCGCATTACAGTGTGGTTAAGGAGAACATTGTGACACGGAATAATCTGCTATTGTCCATAAATATCGGGAGATAAAATATCCTGTCCATATATTTATTTTTTAAAGTTTAAACATTAGTAAATACTTGTAATTAAACAATACAAATAAAAATCATGTGGAACCATTGTGATTAGAAGTACACCTCGAAAATATTAGTCTTGAATGTTAATCAGCTGCTTTATGCCTAATTAATAGCCATGGATAGCATGTACTTCTGCTAAAGGCAGATTTAATGGCACAAACTTGATTGATAGGTCCCTCAAGCAAACGCCGTTTCATCAATTAAGGACTCTCTTGATAAAACAGGGTGTTTATCAACAGTTGCTTGCGATAACCGTTGACAGACGGGTGGAGTGCTGATAATATACTAGACATCTACACACATTCCACGTGTCCGGCTACCAATCTGGTGGCTGGGGTTGTTTATGTCCTGACGGTCAGCGAGTCCAGTTCCGAAACACTGGTCTGATAACTAACATAATTGTTTATATACACACTCCCCATTGTCCGTCCTACCCATGTGATCAGAGGACGACCCTCCATATTTGCGTCCTTACTCCTTTATCGAATATGTTAAGACATACTAAAGTCTTGGGTGTTTTGTCGATAACCACCTTGGTATCATCCGGCGGGTGGTAGCGCAGTGGTAGAACAGTTGGACTTCGGAGCCAAGGTTCCAGGTTTAAATTCCGCCCCGGGGGCCCGGCATCAATGTTCGCGAAAGTTACCTTCTGACGCGATATTGATAGGATGCGATGTCTGTAGAGTGGCAATGCAGT
>JAUTBT010022761.1:0-20621 GCA_032361225.1 Lepetodrilus schrolli
TCAGAAAGGTAACTTTCGCGAACATTGATGCCGGGCCCCCGGGGCGGGATTTGAACCTGGAACCTTGGCTCCGAAGTGCAACTGTTCGGCCACTGTGCTACCACCCACCCCTTATAAACATGTAAAATGATATCTTTTTCATCTCGCATTTCAGGAAAACTTGCATGTATAATGGCACCAAGACCAATAAGTCAAACTCTTCTGATAGTCACATACACACAGAATTTGGAATTGTAGAAGGACAAGAAAAACTTGAAATCATCGAAGACTTACACAGCAATAATGTTGCACAGTCACTGCGAGGCTTGCATCATGCGGCACTGCACCATTAAGCCCGATGATGTCACCAGCTGCTCCATGGTATCTTGCGATCACGGATGTGGAGCCAAGTTCCATCGGTGTCTTCTGACGGAACACCTTGAACTTTGTCCAGAGGAACGTGTGCCGTGCACCAACGTCAACTACGGCTGCCCGCTTGTCATGCCCCGATACAGAGTGGGTGCACATCTGGAGGTATGCCCGGCAAGCGTCATGTGCTGTCCGATCGAATGGAACCGCTGGCCGATGTACTCCGTCGAGGACAAGAAGAAGATGCAGCTGCCAAGGAACATCTTGAAAGTAAACTGTGGGCAGCTGGACATGGCTTTAGCCATGAGAGATCAACGGATGCTGGTCGAGTCACTCAATGCTCCAAAGAAGACCAAGCGCATTCTGAGGAATCATTTGACGACACGGTATCCGGCAGCTCCGTTCACTCTCAGGAGCAGCTCGATGGACTCGGACATGGTGACCTCCGATGAAACATCGCAGAACGTCTCTGACGACGAGTGTGGAAACACACCCTGGAATCTCGGGAACTATCCCCCGGGACTCCAACGTAGCGTGTGCAGTCGGCTGATTCATGCGTCAAAACAAACTGCCGACAGTCTTACAGCTACACTAGATCTCGCATCGAGTCGCATGACCAGCTCCAATCATTCTCTAGGAGTGAATGAAAGTAGCAAAAAATCTAGTGTGCCTAGTGTGATGAATTCAACCAGCAAGGTTGAACCTTCTTCCATTAACATGCTTCAAATTCAGTCCAACGGTGCAAGTCAAACAGATATGCGTAGTGATAATACATCGGAAATATGTGAGAACAATAACATAACCTCAAACTCCAACGAATGCATGGCAAGTACCTTGACCAACAGCACGAAACTCTGCGAGATTCTCGGTGTGGATATCAACATAGACTGCATCACCAAATATCAACCCAAGCCCCCCGAGATGTTCACGTTTTTGTGCGCTCAGGTGTTCCGTCGCGACGAATACGCGTGGCACTTCAAGAACGTTCACAACGACATACAGAGCTGTTTGAACGGCTGGATGGAACAACGATGTCCGCTATCCTACCTCGGCTGTACGTTCTCCTTCAGACGCTTCAAGCCTGCAGCAGATGGCTTGTCAATCACTCACAGTGCCTTGCTAGAGAGCTTTGGACTCGCCTCTTCTCCAGAAAAACACAGGATTTCTCAGGAAAGGGAACCGTCGGATTGCTCTATGGACGTGTCGGCTGTACAGAACACCCTAAACTCTCATGTAGACCCTCTTGCAGACCCTGATGTAGACCCTCGCATAGACAACAACTCCACACGTGATCATATAGTCGAGACGATGCCCATTGATGATAGCACCACTTTTGACTATGACCATTCTCCATCGGTTGTGCCATATCCAGTGACTCCTGCTCCAGAAATTGTCCACCAGGGCGCAGTTCACCCACTGGTTCCTGCCCTGGAACCTGCCCACCAGGGGACAGTCCAGTCAATCACGGAGGAGCAGCACGTGACCACCGTCTGTGGTCATGGCGATCTCTCAGAGGTTTACACCTCGCAAAGAGCATATTCGCCAATAGACGTGAAGAATTGCGTCCGTCCAACCACGACCTATAGGCTAAATGTTCACGGTTAGTTCATTATTCTAATACTCAAAGTATTTACACATTTACATATTTTGGACCATTGCATCGCATAATGTAACATGTACATACTGCATTTTGGGACTAGTTTATGTATCCAACATGAATCGCTTAGCAAAATCGCAATTTTTGTGGCTCCTTCATCATAGGGATATTCCAATCGTAGAATTGATATACAAATAATAAATTTTCACCCCTGAGACTAATGTAATGTTAGTCTAGATATATTTTGAAGCCTTTCCAGAGAAAGTACATTGAATAGATTTGAGATAAATTTTTTAAACTATCATTTAATGAAATGTAATCTTATTATAATTGTTTATTATAACAGTTAAATACGGAGATAAATAAAAATTCAATATAAAATGAATCGATGAATAAATAATGAAAATAAATAAACAAACAAATAAATAAATAGAAATAATTAAATAATATGACATTATATGTCAATAAATTAACAAAAGTAAATTATATAAATACATTTTTAAATATTAAAACAACTATTTTTTGGTAAATTTCATTTACACTCCTAAAATTGAATTGTCAATGTTTATAAATGCTTTCAGATCTTCATCTGCTGAACCTGCCATTCGAAGTGCTGCAGGATGTTGCACGCCATCTGGATTCCTTCAGCTTGTGCAACCTGTCGCTGGTGTGCAAGCTGCTGCGTGACGTCTGCTGTAGTCTGCTAGACGAGCGTGGCATCGTCATCCAGATCTGGGACAAGGTCAAGGACACAACCCCAGGTCACCGCAACGTTACATGGAAGTCGTACTGCAACGTGAGTTCACTGATGAATGTTTTTCTGATTTCAATAGGAATTCCAATTGAGCTTTCTCTTCAATACATTACCAAATTAAAATTTAACCCTTCAAATATTTTGCATATGGGTTTAAAGATTCCTGCTGTGAAGTAAAACAATAACTCGCTCACTGCATAGGATGTGTGTGGTGTGTGTGTGTGTGTGTGTGTGTGTGTGTATGTGTATGTGTGTGTGTAAATTTGTTGTGCCTTTAAATCCAGGCATGACAATCTTCAGTGGAAAAAAAAAAGAAAAATCAAAAATGTTTTTAATGCCTGAATTTAAGGACTAAACCCAGTTGTATGTGTTCTTTCACAAACTCTCTTTCCCCAGACATGGCGCTTCAGCACAGCCTTCAGCCCGGTGAAGAAGTGGCACTTCAGCGGCCACAACCCCATCGGCGACCACCTCAAGACGTGCCGCTTCAACCAGACCCTGGTCCGCGACACCCCAGTGTTCGTGTACCCGCCCGGCGACGCCCCGATGAGCCACGAGCTGCGGTCTCTGCTGGCCGAGCGCCAGAGGGAGTCGGTGTCCGTCAAACTCCGGGAACTGCACCAGTGGTACCAGCAGTTCCAGGAAGCCAAGGCCGATGATGAGTCTGACTTGGAACAGTCCGACGGATCGGACCTGGACGACCCAGCTCATTGGATGCAACCGTAGATCTTGTAGGCAATGGTGCTGACACTTCCAGGATGATGAGGCGAAAGATCCTGAATTGGAACAGTCCAAATCTGAATCCGACGGATCAGACATCAAGGACCCATATCTTTGATTGCTGCCGTAGCTCTTGTAGGCAATGGTGCCAACCCTTCCAGGAAGATGAGGTGAAAGACTCTGAATTGGAAGTCCAAATCTGAATCCAATGAATCATCGAGGCAACAAATTTTTGGATACTCCTATGGATCCCGTAGGCAGTGGTGCCAAACTTTCCTGTAGACGTGGTGGAATAGTGTGAATCAGAACAGTCCAAATTGGAACAATCTATTTAAGGACCCAGATCTTTTGATGGTCAGATGCAGTAACATCATGTAATCAGTGTGCACCAGCACTTCCAGAAGCTGAAGTTGGACACGTCCTCATTGATGGAGAATATGTCCAAGAAGCCAAATTGGAACTGTCCAAACCTATCATTTCATTGACCTGAGTTTTTTTTATGTTCTGACACACTAACATTATGTAGTAGATCACACCAGAACTTCCAGGAAGCCAAAGTGGAACAGTTTGCCAGAACAGTCTGAATCCAACAGAGAAGATCTCAAAGACTCGGATCTTTTGTGGTCTGACACACTAACATCTTGTAGATCACACCAGAACTTCCAGGAATCCAAGGCGGAACAGACTTTGCCAGAACAGTCTTCATCTGAACAGTCTTAATTCAACAGAGAAGATCTCAAAGACTCAGATCTTTTGATGGACTGATGATATATGCCAACATCTTATTGTCTTATAATGAAGGGTCCACTGATCTTTCCAAATGTTTTATCCCCTCCTGTTTCATCCAGCATCTTATCATTATGGCCTGATAATGTGATCCTACAAGATTGTTAGCCCTCACCCAGCTGGAAGCAATCTCAGATGCTCTTATAGGACATTTATTGGGATTTATCCAGTATGGAGAGGGTTAATTTTAATGCAATCCTGATATATACTGTCACAAATTGGATTTAAATCTGTTATTTCTTTGCTGGTTTTCTTAATGTTAATTTATTGCATGTTAATATTTATTTGTATTTTTTTTAGTGGTAATTTATTGTATTGGAAACATGAATTTATTTTGTAATTGATTGTTTATTGTATAGGAAATATGAATTTATTATTAATTTCTTTGTAATAGTTAATGTTAATTATGGTATTGATAGCATTTAATTATTTATTATTAATTTCTTTGTAATTTTTCTAAATGTTGTTCTTTTAAGAAATTCAATTTAGAGTTAAATACAAGTTATTTATATATTATCTTTGACATGGCAGGGTTGAAATTTAGTTTTGACAATTGTGTGGGTGGGAGGGAAATATGAAATATGCAATTTTTATCTCGCTTAACATGTACAAATAATTAACCAAGGATAAATTGTTTACATTAATATTGATAAGCCATTGAAAAGTCAATTAGCAAGCTCAATTATGTAAATAATATTCTATTATATATTTGAAGACGTCTCCTATCCCACCGGTCCCAGTAAAACAGCAAACGGCTACAATGTTCTATTTTTACACATGTATTCACAGGGAAACAGTATATTCCTGCCACATTCATACAGAACTTTAACCCTCTCCCTGTTGGATTACACACATTGCTATTTATGGCATCTCCAGTTGCCTCCAACATGGACAGGGTTAAATTGAATGTTTGCTATTCAAACTTTCACAAGGAAACGGAAAATTGTTGCCATATTTATAGATTTTCATAGACATTTATTTAAAGTTTGATATTCAAACTCTTTTACTGAGTATTATTAATTAACACTAATTTCAGATGTCTTTTGTATTGACACAATTATATTCTATCATATTTCTCAGTGAAAATGGCGTTTATGTACAATTTGTATGCCTACCAATGACTACCTACCACCTACCACTGACTGCCATTGTATCATTACGAATATTTTGACGGAATTCAATTTATGTGGTTATATGTGCTTTTTGTGTTTGAAGGATTGTATACTAGTAATCACATGCACTTTTGGTAATTATACAAGTTTGTATCCCTATTTTATCTCAGTTGTGAGTCTTTCTTTGTTTAGATATAGATATTATGTATTAATAATTTATCATCTAATGGAAAGCGGAATATGGGCAATATTAAACTTAAAATATACCCTATTTTGCTATATATTATGTACAAACATAAAATAACATCGTATTTAAATTACCTTGAAATAACCAGTAATAATAATGCAGTACAAGTAAGTTTATGAGAATAAGCAACTATACAGATATTTCGTGTACCATGCTACTTTTCCTGACTAATAAACTATGCAAATTAGGGAGCTCTGACTGTGTGACATCATGACGTCTGACGTCATACTACTATTTATAGATGCTACTATATGGAAATAGTGAAGAAAATAACAATTACGATTGGAAACTAGATGTGCTAAGCGACGGTATTGAATATTTGTTCACAATTTGTGATACGAATTGTTCTTAAAGTTGTTTCTTTTCCTTTTGATGTATTTATCAATGAGTTAAGCGGTTTACAATTTACTGACCTGCATGTATTCCTACGCGTAACTTTAAAATGTCGATTCACACATTGATGTTTTCTTCTTATTGAGAATTATCTAAGCTTGACATTAGATGATAAAGAGATTATTAACCTCGTGTCTTTAGATATCATCTATATCCTGCACTTAGGGATAATCTTTGTATTAGAAGAGCTTCAGCGGTTAATAATCTCTATATATCATTTACATGTCCCCATGCATTTAGTGTATTCCCATTTGTACACCGGGCCCCGAGATTACGAAACTTTTTGAGTATGATTTCGTGCTGAAGCTCAAACTTCATATGAGGATTTGTGAACAATCTTTCAGCTGAGCATGAAATCTTACTCACAAAAGTGTCGTAATCGTGGGGCCTGATTGTGCTGAAGCAATTGCGATATGAAACAACAAATCATCCACTACAAAGTAGCATAAATGAGGTGGAAAGCAAATTTATTTTCACATTTGACTAACCGTGGTAACATTTGGTAACCAATTTGGAACAATGGTAATAATTAATAATATTTTCTGATCACAAGGTAGTTGTTTGCGAATTTTAAATTTTAACAAGCATAAAACTTTAACAAATTTAACAATTTGTCTTCAGATTGTGTGTAACACCCTATATAGCAATATCAACAGGTACTTGTCAACTAGTTTTTACCTGTTGCCGTGACTCCTGTCGATCACGGTCAATTAATTATTTTTACATATATTTTTTAGTCGTCAACACAATGTTATGTAATTGACGTATTTATCTACTACAACTCCTTGATATCTAACTGCTGTTGATGCAAACATACTACTGGGTAGTGTTACAGAGTTGAAGAGTTGTGTCCCTTAGTGGCCTTGGATGTTCCAGCATATCAAGGTTTCAATATTTGATTCAATAATAGATTGTGACAAGTTGACAATATTGAACTTGAAGTGAATTTTCCTTTTTTATTTTTTTATTTTTTTTGGGGGGTTTGAGCTCAATTGCCACCATCCATCACATTTTTTCAGCATTATCAAAACATAATTTGCAATATGTTTAGAAAAATTGTGATGAAGTTTACAAGAGTGTTGAATGTGCTGAGTCTTTCAGTTTTATTGTTATATTTTGTTTGTTTATAACTTTACCTGTTTATTCGTTTGGCTAACTTGTTATATCCATGTACTATACCGGTATATATTTACAGCATATTACACCATTTTTTATTTAATATCAATTTTATGTCCCCAAATGAAATAATTTTAAGCAAGTGCAGACATATGTTATTTCACGAGGAACATATACCGTTAGTTGGTATTAAATGGAACATCGTTTAATATTCTGTTTATTGCCCCAGATATAATTTAAGTAAAAATATTCTTTTATGAAGATCAAAGGCGATATTCATCAGTTAAAGTAAGTAAATATGCCTGTGATGTCAAGTCTGTGGCGTGGCCACAGGCGCATGTCACAAATATTGGATACCCTTGTAATATCATACATAATATATTATTACAAGGGTATCCAAATTTTGACGAGCACCTGTGGTGTGGTAATGCACGGCACATCGTAAAAGAGTTTACATCAGTAGTCTTATGTAGTTGTGCATTATCAGCATATTGGCCTACAACTAATATTTTATGGTATTCTTATATATTGTTAAAATATATCTTGGTCTCAAAGAACTCTGGAGTGATAAAAACAATTTTATGATCTGTCGCGCGACTCGTTATAGTAGGAAACATGCAACAATTGGCATAATGGTAGTTTCAACGTACGACTGATATATTTCCCAGCTTAATTCATACTACCTTTTTAACCTTCTCTGAGAGTCGTCACAAAATTCTGCTTGCGATGGCATCTGAAATTGCCACCTGCACGAAGAATGTTAATTAAAGGAAGTTTTCTTTGTTGGAAATGTAAAATATATTTTAATTGGAAATTGGTTACACATTGGTTTGCATTTCAAACAAGATTAGGGTAAAAGCATAAAATCTGGAAGTGTATTTAATATTTATTTTCAGTCCTGTTAATCCTTAGTTGCATATGGGTAAACAGCTGCAACATAAAACAGCAACTCACTCACTCTTTAGCCATTTTGTCCTGTTTTTTCTTTACCCATCACTTATTTCTGTTGATTTATGTTGCATGGTTTATGTCTGGATGTGCGTTTCCTGCAAGTTAAGTATATTTAGTTTTTGTGTACAATTTCTCGTCATTTCTGGAATATTTAAGAATTGTGGCTGTGTTTAAGTGTCTGTGAATGCAATTCAACTTTGCAATTATTTTGTATGTTAAAAGTGTCGAGATGCGATGCCAACTGTGACAGAATTGAATTCAAAGAGTTTTGTGATACCAGGTAGTAGTTTCTGCATTAACCCTCTCCATGCTGAAGGCAACTGGAAATGCCCTAAAGAGTAGTAACTGCCTAATCCAGCAGTGGGAGGGTTAATAGTACACTATATTCATCATAAATACTCTGCAACATCTCAATCGGTAATTCCAAACATAAATACTCCGCAAATGGTAATTCCGAATGGCACAGCATTGTGTGAAACATACTATTGTCTTGATAACTACTGAACATGAATCTTTGTTTGATGTAGTTGTTCTAGTCGCAGCATGTCAAATTTGCGGTGTATGGTTCTCAACATCGTGTGTCCCCCACAGGATACTATATTACAGTTTGCTATGCAGTACTTTATTGAATCCTCTGGTTAATAAATACAAAGGATTTTTCAACTACAGTTGCCAAACTGTGCAACATTTCAAGAAATATATCATTGAGTGTATTTACATCATGCATTTACTCTTAGAGGAAATGTCTGTATTAGGTCACATGTCCATTTCATCAATGCATGTACACAATATTTTAAAAGAAATTGGTTGATGTTTGTCATTATGCAATTCAACTGAAAATAATTTGATAAAGAATGGAAAATGTGCATCATTTCTATGTTGTCTTTTTCATTGACAAATAAATGCTTGATAATTTCTACATTAATTGTAAAATCTAAGACCAAATACTGATGCCAATTAATGAATAACATGAAATGGTCGAGGCTAGTTCTTGGATACTTGTCCATAGTTGTTTTGTTTTTCAAACATCATCTACTTTTTATGTGGTATAATAATAAAGCTCAAATTGTCCATATAATTCCGATCCATCTATTTTATTTTTAAATCAAACATTGAGCTTCAAACCTGTTGGTTCAAGAGGCCAAGCCAATGTAAATCAAGTCAGTTGTGTTTTAATGATGAGCCAATGTTGTTCATGCTACCCACTGCTCACACATCTAGGTCTTACTGTAGTCCATGCCTAAATCAGGGCCTACACCATGCTTGTACTACAGCAGGAGATTATGTATTCCTTGATTTACACCCGGACTACAGGTACAACCATTTTATGACCTGGGGCCCGTTGCACAGAACAGTTTTAACAGCTACAATTGATTGAAAGTCAAATCTTCGGAACCCGCTACAAATGTAAGTCTGGTTGCATGAACCACTTTTATCGCTACAATAGTTTTAGCTAAGCATATTCTCAAGTTTGTAGCGATAAAATTGTTTTATGCATTGACACCCCTATTTTGTAGATTATCTCGGTAAATACTTCATGGATTTACAAACAAAAGAACTTCAATTTCTTATTTTATTTGCCCTAAAATAAAAAAATTACAAATTTGGCACCAGTAATAAAAAAATATCTGTTTGTAAAACGATCACCAAATATTTTGAGTAAATATTATTTTATGCAGAGGGGTGATATCCGATAGAAGGAACGGGCAAAAGGGCTCAATTTACATGTGCCAATTCTCTTCTTCACACACCGCAGTGCAAATTCAGCCTATTTGTCCGTTCGTTCTTTCAGACATCGCCCCCCTCTGCTTGAAATAATACTCAAAATATTTGGTGATCGCTACATAAACATTTATTATTGGTGCAAAATATTTAATTATTAAATTTGGTTAGAGCAAGGAAAACAAGAAATTGAAGTTTTAACGGTTGTCAATCCATGGAGTATTTACCACGTGAATCTACGAAATAGCGGTGTCGATGCATTTCATGTCAAACTATAGGAGTTGCAACTCTCATAGCACTACGATCATTCTCTGTTATCCCCATCCAATACGACCTTATATTTCTTTTCTATGCCAATAAGAAATGTAAATATTATAGTAATAATAATAATAATAATAATGTGAACATTTATATTGCGCCAAATCCACACTTGAAAGCTTGCTCATAGCGCTATATTATTGCCCAGGTCGTTGGATATGTGCACTCAATTCCTTCACAACTCCCTGGAGAGTATACAACCCAAACTGCCATTCACAGCGCTATAAGCCTTGGCCCGAGATTACGACACTTTCTTGAGTGCGATTTTATGCTCAACTCAAAATTTTGTTTACAAATCTCCATATAAAATTTTAGCCTGAGCATGAAATCGTACTCATAAAGTTTCATAATCTCGGGGCAAGGTTATCATTCACATGTCCATCTCATCCTTCTGGGTAATAGATACTAAAATAGAGCTACGAAACCGCATCTACCTTAGGTCGAGAAGATCTGACCATCATATTGGCATAAGAGCTTCTCAGCCTATCTGTTGCCCATATTCCCGAACATAGTCCAAACCTGTTGGTTATTAACCCTCGTCCTGCTGGATTAGGCACAGACACTGCTCTTTAGGGAATCTCTGGTTGCTTTCAGCATGAAGATGGTTAAGCTACAATTATGGAAACGGGGTCAAATATTACACCGGAATGTAGACTCTACTATTGACAAGATCATCCAGAAGTCTTCCCACCAGCTGACCTGGGCTGCGTTCAGTCTAAGCTACTGTTTCATACACTACACTCGCTTTTTTAGAAAGTAATATTTCGCTGAATGGGTTTGAAGTAAATTAGTTTCCTAATAAGTAAGATCCTTTTCTGCCTCCATTTAGTTTTTCCTACAAAACAAACACTGCAAGGTCCAAGCCTGTAGTAAATCGTAGCACTACATATTATGGCTGAATGGGTATTGTAATGCTACGCGACACTTCGAAGTGAATAGTATTGTATCCTGGACGCAACCCTATTACATTGTGCAGACTTCATCACGTAACTATGGCAACTACGGGTGCTGCCTTTTATGGTCAATATCCCATGAGCATTAGGCCAATATCAGTTATCTTTTAGACCAATAAAAAATTGAATTAATTATATTTTCCATCGTTCGTTTATTCAAAGATCTTCATGAATTCTTATTGGAAAGACATTCAAAGACCTTCATGAATTCTTATTGGAAAGACATTGATGAATCGATGAAACTTGAAAGGGAAATGTGAAAAAAAGATCCTACATTTTACAATTTTGGGGACATATGCTTTCAAGGTTCTTTCACTCGTATCATAATTGGCATGTCTTGTATGCCCATGCAAGTTGCTTGTGCTATGCCAGATTGCCACTGGCTGGTGGTGCTAGCTCATGGAACATCCTGCTGCAGGTAGAACAGGAATATTCATTAACTGCTTGATTTAGAGCATCTCCAGTTGCCTCCAGCATGGTGAGAGTGATTATGAAGTTTAAAGTCGCTGCGGGAATCTTTAACCCATTTGCGACGATTAAACATTTAATTATTTTACTATATGCGTCTTAAAAATGAAGAAGCATGAAAAACATGCCAAAAAGGTCATTAAAACTATGCACATGATGTAATAGCAAGGTGAATATTAAAATAATGTATTTGATTTAATAGGTTGATGTAGTTGATAAGAAATTTAAAATCTTCCATATAGACCAATTGTCTTTAAAAATGATAAGATTTGATGACCAGGGACCTGAGTAAATAAATGCTTTAGGTTTGGTGATGAATAAAACCTCGGGCACTGGTCTGAAAAGTCCACACAGTCAAGCAAAATATGCTTGACCGTGATGTTCTCATCACAACCAACACATCGAGGTCTATCCTCGCCCTTTAAAATGTATGAATGTGTAAAAAATGCATGACCAATACGACAACGACGCAGGACTGTCTCGTCCTGACGACATTAAACGCTTGACAAAGGGGTTAAACCTTGAGAATGTGATGCATGAGGTATGTAAATTTGTTCTAGCTGATTATATCTGTCTAGGATGTGCTAATTTTTTTGTGCTTTTCTTCTGTTCAAAATTCTATGTATTTATTTCATTGACTGAAGTCAGTTTATTATAGTTATTTATATATATGGAATTTGGATTATGTAAATATTTGACATAGCACCTGTGTTGCAGCATTTATTAACATTTTCAATATAGCACTTTTGGCCTGCTTACTTCACTAGCTCTCAGACAAATTTTAAACATTGAGGTACAATGTATAGCTCATGTAAATTGCAAATGTGACCAGTAACTAATTCTGTTAGGAACTAGTGCTATGAATAGCTTGGATTTCAAAGCAAGAAGCTATAGGTGAAAGTCGTCATCAACATCGCAATGACAAATATTAATGAGATAAGAATCTGTTGAGTATTGTTAACATAAATTGTAATATATTTATACATGAAATCAGTTGTTGCCATGTTACTGGAGTTCAAAACATATCATTTTATTTTTATCCATATAATTTGTATCTATATATAGGCATTAAAACATTACCAAATTTCTTCAAGGATTTAATAATACAGTGCACACATCAATAAAAGCAGTGGTCACACATACTACATAATATGACCTGGGTGGTCCTTGGGTTCTGAACGCTTCAATCAATAACTATATCATAGGCAGCCAGTGTATCGAACTGGGCAAGCAGGATCATGACTTTGGGGTTTATTCTGAGATGTCGTGCTTGTTGATTGCTGTCTTGGATTTTCCTGCCTTCAATGCAGAAGAGGTATTAGTCGAGATTCTAACGGATATATGCTCGGTATGGGTGCAGGTTAAAATTGACGAAAAGATAATTTCCATGTAGCCGGAGACAATCGTAGCAAACAGAACCCAATAATGACTGCGATATCATGGCAGCCCATAAATTCAATCCATCTAGCTTATACCAAATCTGATGGCAGCAGGAATAATCAGATTCCACTATATATATCGATTCGATTCGATGACTTTAGTCATTGAGATATTAACATGGAATAGTCGGTGGGCTGGGAGGGCCTATCGTGCAAATATGATGTCTAAACCCACATTTTATGGGTCAAACAATCCATTACGAATAGTTATACATCAAGTTGCTCAAATAATGTATGCAGCCATTTTGATTTTCAAAATGGCTGCCAATAAAAGTATTTTGTTTTTCATCATTTATTTGCTTACATGGCACCACACTAGAACCTCCAAGTGTGGTATCATTTTGTTCAGGGGATCCCCATCATTGATATTGTACATGTTACCAAGAAAAAAGTTGGGTTGCACTGTGCATTTCCGCCGTTTTTCAATGGCTGCCAACATATCAGCTTGGAACTCCTACAATCTTAATTATGATGAAAATCAAAATGGCTGCATACATTATTTGAGACACTGGATGTATAACTAATCCTAATGGATTGTTTGACCCATAAAATGTGATTCTAAACATCATTATTAAACTTGTAGCAGTCATACAAGCTGATATGTGAAACCCCAATTAAAACAAAAATAAAATAAAATTCAAGAAGTAACCATCATCAATAAGTGGATGGGATATGGCATTTTGTTTCTAGAAGTAAATGTATATTAACCTTCCTGATAGGGACACCTGGAGAAGATGTCATATACATTGCAGTTGGGGTGCAGGTGGTAGCGCAATAGTAGAATGCTGGAATTCGGAGCCAAAGGCCCCGGGTTCAAACCCTGTCCAGGGAGCCCCGGCATCAATGTTACCTTTCTGATTTGCCTGGATTACAGCAACACCTAGTTGACCTATATTGATAGGATGCGCTGTCTGTAGAGTGGCAATACAGATATAATCCTTGGTCTGTTAGTACCAACAGGTTTACTGCAACATTCAGCGTTACGGATGTTGTAGGTTTCTTCCTTCCCTAAACTGACAAGCTGTGATACAAGTGAAAGAATCATGAAAGCGGCTCTAAAACAAAGAAAGCTGTCACTCCTAATCCTTTTGTAAATGGTTCTCTGCAAGATTACTGAAATACTGATTAAAATGATGAAACACTGCAACATGCCAAACTCCCTCAATGTGTTTTGGTAGTTTGCATACAGAGCAAAGGTTTTTATTGATTTTAATGTTCTCCAAAGATCCAGTATGTCCTCCAGGGTTGAGGGCAATTTCATATGGCATACTGGGATTTCAATGTCTGGATCATTTGATATCAGACTGTGGTGTTTGATTGTACAATACAGTTATCTTACCACCATAAATTATTGTGTAATAAACTATTAATCATCTTGTATTAACATATCCTGGCCTAGCTCAGAATAAGGGGCCATAACTATTCCGCGACTCTGAAAATGCGGTAGAAAAAACATGCTGGAGCAGACCCTTGTTTTATGCACTGTGGCTAATTACACATAGGGCGAAGAGAAGAAAAACTGAATGGTCCCTTCAGATAGAACTTCAGAGGAGCTGCCACCGAGTTGGTGAACTGAATTTGAGCTATCTTTCAGCAATTTATCGAGTTTTTAAGATTTGCCTTCCGTTTAAAACATAATTATGGCAACCTTTATTTGTTTGTTTTTAGATGTATTGGTGTTCCTAGATAATATTAACAAGGACAAACATTCAAATTAACAACGGAATGCAAGCGAAATATGCTTTTGATCACACGTGGGGGGTGCATTCAGGGGCAGACAACTCGTGTACAGGTAGTTGGTATGGTGTGATCGTAGTTATTTATATTGTTTGCCAAAATTACTCTAATTTATTGTTATAGTTAGTTATATTTAATGACACTGTCCAATGTAATGTTGTTATATTTTAATTAATTTCAGTACAAGTATTGATGCATGTTAATGTCAAGGCAAGCAAAGGCAAATATTTAAGAAACGTTATCTCATATCAAGTTAAGATAATTAATGATGTTAAGGAAACTTCTCAACATGTCCCATACTTGAGAATAAAAGTATGTAAGCAAGTAATTTCATAACCAGTTTATGGGGAGGGGGAGGGGGCAGGTATTATCTTTGATTAATATTTTTTACATTATAAAAATTCTTTCCTACCGTTTCATCTAGCCTCTACATCAAGTTATTTTGTCATCTACTATAAATGAATATTGATCAAATTGATACTGAATAAAAAGTAAGTATTTTGTTAACTTGTGTTTTGTTAAATATTAATTACTAAACAGAGATTAATATTGGCATTAGTCGTGTAGCCTGAGCCAAACTGCCCAATGCTAATTGTATCCTGAGGACTATTGGAAATCTTCGAATTTTTAGACTTTTACTATATGTTATCATTATGAGGACTAGTGATCAAAACTGTTAGTGTTAACCCCTGCTAAATAAATATAGTAACACACTCATCCTAATTAAAGTGGAATCCTAGTTGAATAGATTTATTTATTCTTTATATCAGCATTAGAAATGAACTATTATGAACACTAAGTAGAAGTTTAAAAATCTTATTTGTAAATTTGTGACAAAAACTACTACCAGGGTAATTTATACATATTTAATTTATGAATTGCGTGTACATCTAAAACCTTGTTTCAATTGGATGATGGATGTATGTGGATCATGGAGATAATTATATGTAGTATATATGGCAGCTTTGTTGTAGAGTTTTCAAAAAACTACATCAAATGATGAGGTGGTAAGTGATGTTGGACATTTCAATGGACCACTTGTTCATTTGTGTGGAAATTCTTGACGCAATGCTGTTCTCAGGAAGATGACCGTTGTTCAAATATGGATGCATTCTACTCCATTTCAGTCTTTTCTATTTACTCTTGTCTTCACCATGTTCAAGCTATTACAATTAAATAGAATATACATGTACATTTGAATATGGGTTCTCAAAACAAAGGAAAATATATTGCACCATGGTTTTCTGATTTGTAATTATATTTAACTTGTTAATTACATGCATGCACAAAGAAGTTCAATAATACTTAACCACTGTAGAATACATAAGTGCGTTAATTGTGGTTTTTATTGTATATTGTAATAATGTTTACTTACTGAGATATTGGAATGTGACGCTTTTTTCATGAAAAAGTAAAATTTGCAACATTTTCAACCTAGGGTAGTTTTATAATGCTGCTAAATATTCCAAGAGCAACTCTGGGATGTAAACCAAGTCGTTTTGGATTACTAACATAACAAAGAGGTAAATCCACTGAAACATTGTAGGAATATGTACATTTTGATTTTGGTCAGGACACGCTACTTTTATGGGTGAAAGAGTCTCGTTGTGATGATAAACAATGCCACTCAATGCTACTACTCACTCAATGCTACTACTCACTCAATGCTACTACTCACTCAATGCTACTACTCACTCAATGCTACTACTCACTCTTGCCAATAACAAATTCATGTAATATTGAAATATATACCTGTAGTTCAAATATATTAGTTTAAATAAAAACAATATTTGATAAGGATAGCATTTACTCTACAATTTTAAATATTGTTTCATTGGTAGTATTTTGAAAATGTAAATAAATACATTTCAGGATCTGAAACAGTGAAAATGAATCTGGTTGTCTGTGAAAAACTTGACCCAATAATGTCACCTTCAGTTTGTAACCTTGACAGTTTCTTCTGTCTTATAGGAGGGGGGGGGGGGGTGTGGGTGTGTGCAGTGTTAATGGTGTTTGTTTTGGACCCACTGCATGACCCATAGTGTTTGTTGTGGACCCAATGCATGGCCTGACACACTGATGTTTGCTTGTCTTGCATCTTGTATGCTCTGCTGCATTAGTTACCTTGTTGTCTGTCTGGCTACATTGACTTTTGACCAGAGGTCAATATAGAGTCATGGCTTTCAGTATTCTCCAAACACAGCCATTCTTTAAGAACAAAGTATGGATCCATAATGATTCATAAACAAAGATAATATTACCGTAAGCAGAATACTTTACCTTTACTTAAATGAATCAGCACCAGTTTATAATTGATAAGGACCTCCTTTTTTAATATCATTGCGTATGTGTGGAAGATTCCTGTTGTGATGTTGAGCAACAAATTTCTCGCCCTTTTTAGTGGATCTTAACCTTTTTAGTGGATTTTAACCTTTTTAGTGGATCTTAACCTTTTTAGTGGATCTTAACCTTTTTAGTGGATTTTAACCTTTTTAGTGGATCTTAACCTTTTTAGTGGATTTTAACCTTTTTAGTGGATCTTAACCTTTTTTAGTGGATCTTAACCTTTTCATCGGTAATAGCAACAGGCAATGCCCTATGTATCAGTGATTGTAATGAATCAAGTTTGGGATAGGATTACCCTTTGCCAATGTTAATCATAGTTACTACACTAAAGCATATCTCCAGAGAGTTAACACAGTAGAACTAGAAGCATGTTCATGTGCACTTTCAGTTATTCTTATTTATCCATGAGGGATGGGTTAGCACAACGTGCTACATTATCAAGTTTCTACTTTAACAGCTGTTTTGTTCAAAATGGAAATTTGTGGAATGTTGTTGGATATGATACTGGTGATAAAATCAATTTGATGATTCAAGGTGTTAAAGCATGCACACAATCAGGATTTAAGTCTCTGGTAGTCAGGTGTGCACCTGGCCTGCTGATATTCATTAACCACCCCCCCCCCCCCCCCCCACCCCAATCCAATGCTTTATACGTAAATGTTTGTGCTATTGTGTTTTCAATTTGAAACGATTTTTATGGTAGTTTTTCTCTGAAAAGCACTCGGGGAATGCTGGTGTTTTATGCTAACTCTCCAGTGATAAATAGCTGACAAGTGGCTGCTAAATGTTGTATTATGGTCAGTCAGTATTGCCGGCATATTTAACAACAATGCTTTTGGATGCAGTACTCATTATGTTGTTTACAAACATGTCATTGTTTGTGTGTCCTCATCTGTGATAGTAGACCTCTAAGCTACTGTCTATCTGTCAGTTTGATAATGGGCACGTGACAACAACAGTATCAACTACATTATTCGATTAGATTATTGACCGGGTAAACTCGGGTCGATTCGGCCACCATTTTAGTCGGCAGGTGCTTGAGGCCCATTAACGAGCATACACCTGGTAAGGTCACGAGCAATTGTTACAACTTGTCCATGTGTTGAGGGTCGTGACGATCTGATTGATTGACTGGTTTTGGAATTATACGCAGAAATAGTCCATGCAGGTAAGTTCAAAGTTGAAAGATTTCTTCGGATCAAGGAATTTAAAATCTGCTGTTTCTGCCCAGTGTCCTCATCCATCTCTAATTTTGGATTAAAATTGAAGTTATTTTTTGGGGGCATCTCAAGTTGTCGAAGGTTGACATGGCAAGCAGGTAATGTTTTCGACACGGCACATCCAGCTTAGTCGGTATGTTAGTCTGTATGGCATGTACAATGCACTGATACAACGATAGATTTGAAACAAGGATTGTTTTGTTTATTCACCTTCTTTTGTTTCACACCGACCTGAACCATGTAAATATATCTTCTTTTTTTCTTCCTAATGTCGTATTCCCATTTGTTGATACTACCTACCAATCAACTACCTGTAAGTGGCAAGCTTTAGATGTGGCATGCTTGATATATTTTGTCTTACTAACAATAACAGATGGGCAGAGGAAATAATACCACATTTGCTCAATGTATATTATCTATTTGTCGCTGATTAAGGTAACTAATTCCATTTTGTTAATATTAATTTCTCAAAGTGCATGTCTTAATTTTTATGTGAAATTGTTGTCAGTTCAGCATGTTTCAGAGCCATATACATATGTTCACGGTAATCATATCCACGTAGTATGAAATTGCAAAATCTGAAGTTTATCACATACTTTCTTAATTAATATGATTGACTGAATTTCCTGTATATTGCGTGCAGTGGTGCATTTTTCACATTTCTGATTATTGATCTCTGGTCTCAGAAAGTTATGATTTCCCATTGGTGCTTGAACTCATTTCCTTCAATTAAGTCCAATTAAGTTCAATTGAGTCCCTTCTTTGTGTTCTCAGTGACATGCTACAAGTGGTAGAACAGTTGGACTTCGGAGCCAAAGGTTCCAGGTTCAAATCCCGCCCCGGGGGGCCTGGCATCAATGTTCGCGAAAGTTACCTTTCTGACGCGATATTGATAGGATGCGATGTCTGTAGAGTGGCAATGCAGTTATCATCCTTGGTATTGTCAGTACCAGCCGGTGCTTGCAGGTTTACTGCAACATTCAACACTATGGATGTTGCAGGTTTCCTCCTGCCATAAAAGTGACAAGTCGTGATATAAGTGAAAGAATTTTGAAAGCGACTCTAAAACCCCAATAAAAAAATAAAATAAAATATATTAGTAACATGGATTTGTTGTCACATACAAATAACTGCAAATCATGGCAATAATTGGAATATAAACAGGAAAGAGAATATCCTATTATAATTTAACATTAAGATTGTAATTTGTATATAGAAAAACAAAGTTGACAATCTTAATTTTACAACATTGTTACCATATGTACTCATAACAGTACTGACATCAAGTATTGACATCCAGTATGAGATGTGGATGTCGGAATATCTGTGAGGGTGCCAGCCAGCTGGTGGGGCTCATTACCTATGGTAATATATTCATTGCCAGTAGGGTGGAATTGTAATGGAGTGATGTCCACGTGGTCAACCGTCCTATGGACTGCGTTCTAGTTCATCTTTGGGGATTTACACTGCAATTACTAATCCTGGAAACTGGCCCACACCAGGCTCTGCTTCAGATACGTCCAGGATGCTTTGTAACAGACTGAAGTCAACATGGTAATCAAGAGAAGTGTTTTAGTAACAGGGCAATTGAGGGAATGAAGGAATGAATTATTTATACAAATGTAGTCTTCAATTTAGTGCTTTAAACATTATTTTCCATATTTTATTAGATTTATGCTTGAAAAGAAATATGGATTGTTTTTCATTTGCCGTTAGTTATTAGTGTTTGGTATAGTAGGGGTATGTTGGAGTAAGTATACTGCCATATGCTATTAGTTTGAAGTGTTAAGTTTAGTAGGTATATGATGGAATATGTAAATGCCAATCTTCATGTTCAAACATCCATTGATACACCTATGTCCACTGAGGTTCGTCGGACACAAAACATATGGGTCTTTCTTTTGTCCATAAAAAATACGTAATTTTGAAATTTTATTTATATAAATTTCCAGGCAATATATGTTTACCATTCATGAAAGTTCATGTTATCTATCAATGTTTCTTGATGTACATCTCTCAAACTGCCATGTTTGTTGTTTGTACCCCAAGGCCTGAAATGGTGACAGATCCATTTATAGCTTTCAATATTGACTTAAGAATCTCCACAATTGATCATGTAATCAAATAACTGTAAAAGAACCAGTTCAATATATAAATATTTAATGTAATGTACAATTATTTGATTACTCAGTGATTTGGGCATTTACACTGTCTCTGTGTTAAACTTTGATTATAATGAAGAGCAGAGAACTAGGTGGTACCTCAAGACATGCACACACACACACACACACACACACACACACACACACACACACACACACACACACACACACACAGACATACACACAGACAGACACAAATACACACACACAGACAAACACACACAAAGACACA
>JAUTBT010022772.1:0-20487 GCA_032361225.1 Lepetodrilus schrolli
GAGCTGATGGTGTGGTGTACACACTTGAAGACAAGACTCTAAAACTGAATCGAACAGACCCGACTTCTGGTACCGACAAAATCGGACTCTATCAGTCATTGTGCTATGTGTTTCAAGCCGCTAGCCACTCAATAACAGCATGCATTAAAACATATAACAAGCCTTCTATGGATCTGGTCGTATTTCAACAAGTATGTATACTCTACTTTCGATATTACTATACTGAAGGTAACATTAGAAATTATTTAAAGTTACTTTAAATAATACTGTTTTCAGGATATTTTAATAAAGAATATTATTTGCCCATGGCTTTTTTGAAAAAGAATGGGTTTTTTTAATGTGTCAATGATGTCATGAACTGTTTTGGGACAGATGTGGTTATACCCATTATTGAGTGCAATGTATGCAATTAATGGTTAGATTTATTAACTGTTGACATAATGAAACACTAAGAAACGTTTTCCAACAAGACACGTTACAATGTCCTTTACTTTTTCAATAGAGGAACACCCAAGAAAGTCGTAAATTGTGAATTACTTTGCAAACAATAGTCATTTGAAATATATTCATTCATATAAGATTATTTCGTTCTTTGTGTATTTCTCAAGAGTATCTCAACATTATATTCTTCAGATAGATTTTTCTAACATTTATTCCATAATATTCATGAAAGATCGCCAGTCTACTGTCGAAACTAGGTATGTACTTTTAGCATGATCATCAATCAAATAACATCTTCCGGCTATCTCTGAAGACATAGTCTGCTGTGATTTCCTGTATTACTCTAACAGATATATACCAATGGAGCGGAAGGTACCGAATCTGCCAATGTGGACGTTACTGTCGGCGGGTTTCCGAGTTTCCAACTCTTCGATACAAAGGTGGAGCTAGGATATATGAGTTTCGGTGGAAGCATGTTTGGTGCTGACGTACGATATGGACTGTAAGTATTCGCATACGTCTACAATACCGCGGTATCCGTATATTTTCCCCGTATTTACTATTGATTAGGCATCGTTATAACCGGTATAACGTCATCGTGTAAGACACGGTACACTCCACCACCACTGGGCCCAGATCCACAAAGCTAGATTATCTTTATAATCGATTATAAACCTATCGTAAGATGACACTGGTAGCCATCATCAGACAAGACAAGACAATATTTATTTCAGAATTGCAGGCCTCTTAGCATATATAATTTAATACATTTGTTTCGCATTTTTTTCATTGGCAAATTTCTTTTAGAAGATTGATAGAGATTTTAGTACAGGAAGATTTTCATTTGTTAAGAGTTGTATGCATTTCAATTTGGCCCCCATCCTCGTCTTATTTTTAGTTTACAATCGACTGTAGCTCACCGGGTCTGATATATACATCTGGAAATTAATTACGAACGACACATTGTATATGACAAATGTAAATACCAATTATTCTCGTTCCGTGAATGGCGGAATGTTAATATAATGTTTTCTGGAAACATTTGACAATTAAAGAGACGAGCCATAACAAATATACGTCAATTTCGATATAATTTATTCGATATGATTTATTTCACAAGTTACAAAGACATGAGTAAAACTGTATGAAATCACACGTTATTTAACTGTGGTCTTGGTGCCATGACCGAAAGTGTTTCAGAATTTAGTCAAGTATGCCATCTCTATACACATTAGTACTCCGATATCTGCTAATATCTGAAATACTAGTAACCACCAAATGACATGGATAACTGCTTCTACACGTCTCCTCTGAGTTTGAGGTATCATTTGCCATTCTTCATGTAATACTGCGATTAATTCAGCAATAGTTTGCACCTCTGGGTCTCTTTGTCTTGCACTACGGCCCAGAATGTCCTAAAGATGTTCGATCGGGTTAAGAGCAGGGATGAGAGAGAGAGAGAGAGAGGGAGCTGGCCATGGAGACGTAATAGCGTTTTGGTCATACCTTAACAATGAGGCCTGGCATTATCTTCCATGAAGCCTTGTTGCTAATAATGGGTGGTCAGCAAGATACGGAACAACTGAAGCCTGTGCATTAAGATTTCCTTATACAGTAAGCAGGTCTAACTTACAGTAATGAGTATCCAGTTGGCTTTTAAAAATATACTGGACATGAAGCGATTGAGGTGAATAAGTCTCAATAATGCCCTGTCGTCCCTCTGTTGTCTTTTGAGGTCTGCCTGGACGTGGCATATCCTTGTTATTGTTAGTCTGGCATTGTTTAGCTACTAGATCAGTGACCCCAATATGATTCCTATCCATTTGACGTCCAATGTATGTGGACCACATCCACGTACTATGCATACCAATAATGTGCCACCTAGTGACGTCTGATAGTCTACTAATACCATTATTATTATCAAGCATCAAAATTGATCAGGCAGAAACTTGTATTTTGCTCGTGAGGAGACGTGATGCTGCACATGCAAATACAGAAAATGGATAACATCAAAAACTATGTTATTATACGTACCTTATCAAGAATTGTCTGTATTTTTATGCAACAGCAATATTAAGTATCAATGTCTAAAAATGAAATTTATATTTAAAAGAAATTAAGGTCTTGCGTAATTAATTTCCAAATGTATAGTATATAGATGAGTAGGGTAGTACCCACTGAGTTATACACAGTGGTATCTCCCCTTGATTAACCTTCACTATCCTGGAGGCTACTGATGCTGTTCTATAGATCTCCCCCCCCCTCTCTCTCTTTCTCTTTTTTCTTCTCTCTCTCTCTCTCTCTCTCTCTCTATCTCTCCCTCTCTCTCCGTGTGTGTGTGTGTGTGCGTGTATGTGTGTGTGTGTGTGTGTGTGTATAATGCATATACCTATAGCTGTTACCACGGCGTTTGGGGGACTTAATATAGTAAAATATAACCATAGTCTTCCGTCTTATTTAATGTAGGTTTGCCCCGGAGAAGGTAAACATCAATGATGGCATCTCTGGCGGCCCATTTGTTCTGTTTGATAAGAATGACGACGTCATCATCACCGCGCCCTTCAGTCAATTCATGGCGGCGGAAGTGACCCTTGACAGGTCACGGTGGAGGGTCAACTGGGGCATTATGGGTGGAGTAGACGCGGTTCCAGAAGGATACACATATGAGACCATCCTGTATTACGGAGGAAAGGGTATTAATGAGGTAAATGCATGATTAAAATAACTGGTTACCAATTCGTTACCATTCTCTGTAACACATATCATGGCTTACTTAGCATCCTTTAACTTTGTTAAATGTTAATTAGAGAATAACCCACAATATACGAGTGATTACGGAAAATATGTCCCGAGTGTAATTAATGTCCACAGTTCCAAGCTTCAGCTTACGACGTCACAATCGTCGAATATCACTTTTTACAAAATCAACACTGTTGAATACGGACAAGTTATTCCACAGTAGGAATCCACCACGTATGTTGAATAATAGGCAATAGCCGCGAGTCCTAGAGAATAATAATGAGCGCATTTTACAATGTAGTGCTCAAAGCTTTAGATTATTACTTAGCACGGTCAATGGATCAGTGTGTTGATGCTGTATTGACAGTAGTGTAAAGTCCTGGGACTTCAGTCATACCAACGAACTTCGGTCACTTGCGTTAGCCAGCTGTTAACGGATTAATATAAATGTATACCGTTTTT
Source organism: Lepetodrilus schrolli (assembly GCA_032361225.1). Classification (NCBI taxonomy): domain Eukaryota; kingdom Metazoa; phylum Mollusca; class Gastropoda; order Lepetellida; family Lepetodrilidae; genus Lepetodrilus; species Lepetodrilus schrolli. The sequence goes on from JAUTBT010022772.1 coordinate 3,643, forward strand.
CTTGACTTTGTTTTGATTGTGAATAGCTAAACGACGTGATTTTATCATTGCATGATGCTAGCATGGCCTTTAACCTATTTAAATTGCGTATCTGCGTGAAAAGTCGTCAAATGATGGAAATGTGACGTTTTCGGCAACTGCGTAAAGCACATGTCGCCAGAACATCGACACATATTTGCACGTGAAAAGATTAATTATTGTAATGGCAGGTGACCTATTTTAATAATAAGCGATGTCCAAGGACGTGTGACCGAAGTCAATGGAACAGTGACCGAAATCCCAGGACCTAACACCAACTAGGATTCATTTTCGTTTCAGAGTTTTGTACAACTTTGTATCAAAACAAATAAGAGTTTTCGTTATTTGCCATTGATAGGAGGACACATATCTTATATAAACAATAAACATGACCACTGTTTGCTACATCTGAACGCAACATTTATTTTACTAAATGTATTAAATGTTCCTTTTTTCTTTAACCATCTCCCTGCTGGATTAAACACAGGAACAGCCCTTTATGGCATCTCCGGTTGCTTTCAGTATGGAGAGGGTTAAAGGACTCCATATAGTCATGATATAGCTTATTTCTCTTGAAATTACGACATCTTACAGCAAATGCATATTATTCTATACTAGGCTATGGCAGACTGGGGTTCTTTAATGAGACGCTACTATGACAAAGGTGATTCGTATAGAAATAGTGACCTAACGTTGACCCATCTTGGTTACTGGACCGATGGAGGTAAACATCCGTTCACCATTAATATCAATATATTTTTCCCATATTGAATTCTAACCGTAGAAAGTATAGTAACAACGAATCAGTAATATATCAGTAAAGTCAGCAAAAGACAGTCATACAATTGTATGCTATATTTATATTCAGGGGCGTATTACTACTACAACACAGAGCCGGGCAAGAACTATGAACAGACAATCTTGGATATCTACGATTATTCCAAGGCAGTCGGTCTTCCATATAAGTAAGAACTGGTCTTAAAGGCATACAATCACGATTTTTTTTTAACCGCAAATATATTTCTGCATGTCCCACTGCTTTTCAATATTATCATATTTTATGTATTGCTTGTCTCGCGACAATAAATACAAACATTTTCATCGAGATTTGGTTCGAATGTAAACTGTTCCTTTTGAGTTCATCAGGTGATCTTTATATATCATAATAGAGCTATATTAATTTTATTTCAGATATGTACAATACGATTCGTTCTTCTACTACAAAGGACCCCATGGTGGTGTGAAAACCTGGGTGCCTATGCCTGATCTTTTCCCCGACGGCTTTTAGTATGCTTTGTACATATTATATATTTTAGTACGCTCACATTCTGTCCGTAGATTAATATCATCCACGGTCTGCCAGTACCGGCCGGTGCTCGCAGATTTACTGCAACATTCAGCGCTACGGATGTTGCGGGTTTCCTCCTGCCCTAAACTGGCAAGCCGTGATATAAGTGAAAGAATCTTGAAAGCGGGTCTAAACCCCAATTAACAAAATAAATACAAAATAAATACAAAATAAAGAAGTTTATGAAGGAGTAATTTGTCCAATTAATAAGTCAAATGTGCAGGATTTGTGCGTCAGGTAAACAAACCCTCCCTCTGTGCCTACTCTGACAATATGACCCTGGGCTGCAGGTCAACTACAAGCTGCTGCGATACCTAGTGGACAACGGGGGAACTGTGTCGACTGACAGGAACGTGAACCACGAGAACGTCCTGCACATGATGGCCGACCAGTGTATGACCACCGACCTGGCGCCTCTGGTGGAGATCCTGGCAGACCAGGTACGTGTCCTGTGTTAACCTTGACCCCCCCCTTTAAGCAGGGATAGAAATTAACACTAGTCCAGGCCATTTTTCCCAATGCTAAAGGTATCCTAAGGGCTAGTAGAAATTCACGTATTTTGTAAACATTTGTATCACTATTCGGGCTAGGAAGTTTTAACGGTTAGTTTCTATTGCTGCTGAAGACAATCAGATATGCGCTGGCAGACCAGGTACGTGTCCTGTGCTAACGTTCTTCCTCGTGAAAGAGATCAGAGATGCCGTACAGTCACGACAGTAAGCATTGTCAAGCTGCCCAGGGCAGTTATTGGACAGGACAAGTTAACTAGCCCAGATTACCAAGCCTTTACCTACAGGGCAAGTGGGGGGGTGGAGGGTGGTAGCGCAGTGATAGAACGGTTGGACTTCGGAGCCACGGTTCCAGGTTCTGGGGGCCCTGCATCAATGTTCGCGAAAATTACCTTTCTGACGCGATACTGATATAATGCAATGTCTGTAGAGTGGCAATGCAGTTATCATCCTTGGTCTTGTCAGTACCAGCTGGTGCTCGCAGGTTTACTGCAACTTTCAGCGCTACGTATGTTGCGGGTTTCCTCCTGCCCCAAACTGACAAGTCGTGCTATAAGTGAAAGAATCTTGAAAGCGACTCTAAACCCCAATTTATAAATAATAAACCCCCAAAACAGGGCAAGTAGTTTCATGTCCGACTGGACATAGGGGCAGGAGACTCAAAAAGTCGATGTAGAGCCTCTCGACATCGACACTCATTTGGACGAAATTTAAGAAGCTAAATATGAAAAGTACATTCATTTAGATTCACATATCATCGCTTATGCCCCAGTCACACTGGAGCTGCGATTACCCGTGACCATGTCAGTCGTGCGACCTAGGGCGGATGTGGGCTAATTCTGCGATGTCAGCTAGCAGTCACGCTGTCTGCGACTTGTAGCGCGACTGGTCGCAAGACCTGGAGAAATTTGTCGTACAATCACCCAAGATACCTACGATTGTCGCACCACTAGTCAGGACTTATCGGGCAACAGGTCGTGGCTGGTTGTGACTGGTCGTGCAAATAGTCATGCATAGTCGTGAGAGTAAGTCGTTCAGTACCACGACAAGTCGTTCAAATAGTTGTGAGACTCGAAAGTCAAATGATCATCCACAGCAACGTAAGGCCACCCAAGACTAACCGCATGACTAATGAAAACCTACCCATGACATCTACGACCAATTTGGTCCCTACTACCCACGACCACCCAAGACTTGTAGCAGGACATTTCTACGATTACTTGTGATTTCCAGTCGTAGCCAGTTGTAACCTTAAGATATTGAAATACTATTTATTTTGTACATTATGTTTACAATTTGAGGAAACAGATTTTTATAACGCTTATTAAGTACCAGCCGGTGCTCGCAGGTTTACTGCAAATATCTCAGTGATAAAAAGATTTTGCACTATTCATTGGTAGTGGAAAGTTCATTGCACGTTCTCTGAAAAGTTGTTACTTCTCACTGCTATATTGCTGCTCCCTTGCAAATTAACTAAAGCTTGATTGTTTAAGATATCCTAACTAATACTCCAATTTTTAAAATATTTTTGTCACTGTTAAGTGTTTATTTGAAAATAATTTTGTTAACAGAAATTTTATTGGTCGCTTTTGGGAAAACCTGCATTTGAATAATAATTTGTGCAGATTTATTTTTTCTTGTAGTGAAAGTATTTTTCTTTTATGTGGCATTTGAGAAAACCTGCATTTGAATAATAATTAATTACTGTTTTTCTCTCCAGAAATTCCGCTCGGCCAAGAAATTGGTAAAAGCCGACGAATCAGTCAGTAAGAAGACGGAGGAAGCCATGGACATTGACAGAGGAGCCACAGTGACGGCCGTCAACGGAGAGAAAGAAGAGGAGAAAAAGCCGACAGAGGCGGTGAAGGTGTCCGAGGTGCCAGCAGAGAAGGACAAGGTGAACGGCGAGCTGGAAGAGGTCACAATGCCAGTCCTGGAGGAGGACGGGAATGTCCTCAAGACCATGGCTGCTGCCATAGACAAACGTGGTATGACGCCGTTCCTCAGGGCTTGCTATGTGTACAAGAACTTCATGGTGAGATTTCGTTTTTGATTTTGTTTTTGCAGTTGTAGGAAGAGTATGTTCTGTGGATTTTTTTTCAGGCACTGATCCAGAAATATTCTCACATGTTTAATTGAGGTCTGGCCCTGAGATTATGAAATCTTTAAAAACTCATTTTGTTCACAAATAGCCATATAATATTTGAGGTTGAGCATGAAATTGTACTATAAATGGTTCGTAACTGGGGCCCCGGTAGGAAGATTTTGGGGCGTGACTGCAATGTTTGGAAGCTCAATCTTGTAAACTCATTTTCGGTCCCTGATACACAAATAAAAATCGAGCAACAAAACTTCACTTGTTCTGCATCTGAGTGAAGACATTTTGCTATTTTGCTATTTTTCATGAAAGACTACATGCAGTGACATTAATTCTTAAGTTGACTCAAATGCTTAAAATATTGAAATACTCTTTATTTTGTACATTATGTTTACAATTTGAGGGAAAATATTTTTAGAATGTTTATTAAATACCAGCCGGTGCTCACAGGTTTACTGCAACATTCAGTGCGATGGATGTTATAGGTTTCCTCCTGCCTTAAATTAACCATCTGTGATATAAGTGAAAGAACCTTGATAGTGGCTCTAAACCCCAATTCAAAAAAATATATAAATTCGTTAACAAGTGGAGTCTTAAACCCAGTATTGCTGACTACCACGTAGCAATGATATGGTCGTCACGTATTGCCGAAATATTCCCGCTGTCACGTAAAGCACTAAGTCCATTCACCAATGAAATGCTGTCTTAACCGCTGATGCCGGACTCACTCCCGTGTCCTGTGTTTCAGAAAGGACGAAACATGAAGTCGACAGAGGTGGAGCAGATGTGTCAACAGGGACGCGACTTCATCCGAGCAATGGTGGACCTGGCGGGGTCTGACATCAACAAGACCGTGGAGAAGAAGTACTACGAGGAACCGCCTGTCGCCACGAAGGAGCGCGACCAGTACATCAGAGAAGGTAGCCGCCTCAAATGAGATGGAATATTATAATCATGGCAGGTGGTAGAGCAATCACGTCCTTTGTAGCCAGGCATCAATGTTCGCGAAAGTTACCTTTCTGACGTGATCATGATAGGGTGCGCTGTCTGTACAGTGGCAATGCAGTTATCATCCTTGGACTGCTAGTACCAGCCGGTGTTTGCAGGTTTAGTTACTGCTACCAAAGCATCTCTAAACCCCAATTTATTTATTTTAAATGGAAGATTATCACCATATCAGATAATGCAAACAGATCTTGGAGGAGAGGAAATTACATTTGATATTAAGTTGGAAGCAGTTCAACTGATGTACATTTTTCATAGTATGTTATGTGTGACACACATTACATTCTAGAATGTGACATTTTGAACAGTTTTAATGTCTGCGCATACCATAAACATGATGTGCAGTATTTTCCCTTGTAGTATCAGTTGTCGAGGTGTTTGGTAATAAGGAGACAAGAATTGTGGAAATCATTTTCTACTTGAAAAGTGTGGAGGGGTTTGTGTTAGGAGATTGGCTGTGCAGGAACTAAGGGTGTGATGAGAAACCAACATTCCTCCGCAGATTAGCATCAAGGGCACAAACCCTGCATACTTTCTTTGACGTTTCCAATATTTATTTATTTTTTACCTTTACACAACGTCCCTTGACCTATCCCCCCTGACCTTTCACCCAGGTAAATACTGCGCCCTGCACATGATGGTGGAGGCGAAGAGTGAGGTGCCAGTGGACCGCAGCGGCACCCGAGTCACGTGTCCCGGACTGCACCTCGTTCTGCAGTACAAGCCTAAGCTGGAGCAGAAGGCCTTTGATGAGCGCACACCTCTCGCCATCGCCGTGGAGCTGTCCAAGGAGGACATGATCACTCTGCTGGTGAGTTATGTTTCCTTCCGTCTTGGAAGTATCTCGTCCGTGGAGTGCGGAAAGTCGCGGGTTCGATACCCGGTTGCGTCGTACCAAAAAATGTTAAGTACTTGTTGTTCCCCTGCTTGGCATTCAGCATTAAAGGGGTAAAGCAAGGACTACTCGGCTCCCAGTCGGTATACTGTGTCTGAGTGGGGTTATCCATGTTCTATTCCATTTGATATTCGAAGTGAGCTAGCACTGTGAAAACGAGTGGAAATCCAGACTAGTCATGTAGGGTCATGTGGGCATTAGAGGTAATAGTTTGACCGATTCTGCGTCAATGCCAACAATGTCAGTACCATACAGCGATTCAAAAGAAAAGATCACTTCATACATGAAACCACTCCGTCAAAATAAATGGGATGCTGAAATCCATAATAAATTACACCATTTTCAACCCATCATTGGATTTACACCGGGGTATATTGTTGCCAGGACGAGGCTGTCCTGCGACGATGCCGCATCGGTCATAGCTTTTTGACCCACTCTTACATTTTAAAGGGCGAGGATAAACCTCGGTGCGTTGGGTGTGACGAGAGCCTCGCGGTCAAGCACATCTTGCTTGACTGTGGATTTTTCAACTCAGCACGGCCGCATTTTACTCCTCGACAAACCTCAAACATCTCTTCACCCAGGTTCCTGGGCATCCCTATCCTATCGTTTTTAAAAGAAATTGGTCTATATCATACGATTTAATCATTCACCATTGCATACTTAATTTTAATTCTATTGTATTCACACTATTTATTCCAATTCAATTTCATCATTCCATTTGTTCACTCATATATTTCACTTTTAATGAAACCTTTTTTGGCATGTTCTTCATGCTGCTTTTCATTCTAACCCATTCATATTGCATAATTAATTAATTCGATGTCACGTATAGGTGAAAGATTCCCGCTGTGACGTAAAACAATAATTCACTCTCACTCACTCACCCTGACTAGTACAAGCAGTACATAAGCATGCAAGCCATGATGTGAGTGAACAAATCTTGAAAGTGGCTTTAAACCCCAAATCAACCAACAAATCCCCACAAAATATCATCCAGCCCTTAATTAACTTGCTCAGTATATTATAACCATACTGCATTAATAATATACACATGTACAATATTATATTTCCAGGTAAGATTTGTACAGAGAGAAAAAACTTGCATTATCTATATATGATTAGATATAAGAATGCTGGATCCCATTCCATAGAACAATCATAGCACTACGAGATATGTAACTCCAAGTTGACAGATAGGAGTGGGTGGTAGCGCAGTGGTAGAACATTGGACTTTGGAGTGAATGGTTCCAGGTTCAAATCCCACCCCGGGAGCCTGGAATCAATGTTTGCAAAAGTTGCCTTTCTGACGCGATATTGATAGGATGCGCTGTCTGTAGAGTGGCAATTCGGTTGGTCTTGTCAGTACCAGCCGATGCTCGCAGGTTTACTGCAGCATTCAGTGCTATGGATGTTTCAGGTTCCCTCCTGCCTTAAAACTGACAAGCCGTGATATAGTTGAAATAATCTTGAAAGCGGCTCTAAACCCCAATTATATCTTTTTGGGGACATATATGAGCTATGAGGTATGTCTATGCTAGTTTTCTGGAACAGGGACCTGCTATTTTATTGGTAAAAACCATGTGTAGTATAATGAAATATTAATCGTCGCTTATTTGTAATATTGACATGTTGTGTAGAAGATGAAGTAATATAGTATTTAACTATAAAGTTTTGGTTGATATATACAAAAACATACACTTGCTCATTGTAAATTCAATGATTGTTTAGTGGTTAGCCATATAAACTAGTGTTTGGTGCTTAGCAAGATGGACATCCATGCAAAGTTGTTCCTGCACAGTTTGTTGTGAATATTATTAGATACATAGATATTATTATTAGTGGAAATAAGTTATTAAATGCCAGTGATATTGCCGTTTAATATCTGAATTACAGTATGTGCTATTGTAACTATTGTGATAAATATGAATGTATGCATCAAGCTACCAATACGTTGTTTTATTACACATGTAATTACTAGTATGTCTGCTGTTATCTGCAGGATGCAACATTATATAATGTCATCATGTAGTAAGAAATTTAGATATGATTGTAGATGCAGATGTTGATTGTTATTAAAGGAATGCTTGGTTTATGTTTATATATACTCAAGAACCTTCTTTTTTTCATTCCCATAAACCTTTTTTTAAACAACTTGTGAAATGTTTCTTTTTTTATTTTATATCCAAACTATTAGTTACACTCACCCAACAGTAGCTTGCTGTAACATGTCTAGATGTTATGACTTGTATTGCGCTAGTTATGTGGAATTACCTGTATTTATTGTTTCAAATTTTGAAATGTGTCAGACATCTGTTGCCATTTATTAAATCAGGGACATATACAGAGTTTGTACTATAAAAAAAAGTTTACTACGTATAAGTGAGCTTATATACATATATATACTCAACAAAATTAATTAAGGGCCAGTAGCCTTTTTGGAGACATTTAAGTTTATCTTTATATTATAACAAGAAGAATTTCCAAATGTCTACAGGCACCAAATTCCTAAAGCCGAGTTTTGCAATTTGGTAGAAAGCTTCCCCTATAAAATATTTGCAGGTCCTTAATTTATTTTGTTGAGTATATATGTTCACTGACTCTTGCATTGTACTACATGAGTGTTTAAAAATTTTTTTTAATAACTACATGTATTGTGATATTTTTGTATATATTTATGGAGATTGACTTTCGGGTGAGATACATTACCCAGACCTGGAACCAGACCCAGAACTGGACCCGGACATGCAGGCTATTCACCACACCCGGGGAATAGACCCCACTATTAACTTTCAGTGTCACATGTCCACACTAGAATATCCATCCTATGAAGGGTAATAATTGCCATGTATAATACATTACAGACTGGTTGTTAGTAAGAGTTACACCCACACTTTCCGAGGTGTATCGGTTAATATCCCTACAGTTTTGGTTGTGGGGCCTCCGAGGCGGAAGCCGATGTTGTTTCATGACCAAAACTGTTGGGATATTGACCGATACTCCGAGGAAAGTGTGGGCATAACTGTCTTATACCCTTCTTCTGGTTGAGTTCTACATTACATTAATTATAGATATAAAATTTAAACAATGATAAACAATATAAGTTTACTAGATCATACTCAAGATCACTCCTGGGCAGCCTCATTTTTGGTTGAACACTTTGTTCGTGCCGCACGTGCTGTACACTGTAGTCACCACAATATATACTGAGTTTGGGCAAGGTTGGAAGTCACATGACTTTCTTGCCTTAGTCATAAACCGATAAATGAACCGTCTTATCTTCAGTCAAGTATTTGGTCCCGTGGTACTGACACTTGCATCAAGACCTATTTTGACTGGTTGGATCCCAGGTTCGGGCACATGTATTTCATGAATTTCAGGATATATTCAATACATTATGTGCAACACAGTCAAGGGAAAGTGTAGGTTTATTTCTGATATACCTACACTTTCTCTACACTTTCTCTTGATATACACCTACACATAGAACAAAAGAAACCATGGAAATGAGACTGGAAGAGGGGTATAATTGATATTTTTCTAGAGAACATATATGTAAAAAAAAATACGTGGAACTAGTCAGTTAGATTTACTGGTTAATCTTCTGAAGACCCATAAATGAACATGGCAGTGGTATATATATTTTCTGGGGTCATAATTATAGTTTAAATAAGCTCAGAAAAGTCAGCAAAATTTGTATGTAAAATGAGCAGTGCAGTAAAAATAGTTTCATTGTTGATTCATGATCACACACAAATATACGAAATCATATACTGTAATTAAATGGTGTTTGTGTATTAACTGTTAAAATTTTAGTTTTTTTAAATAAAGAAGGCCATATTTTAATTATTATTACATATATTATTATTATTACATACAATTATTATTATTACATAAATTATTATTATTACATACACTTATTATTAGTGTTTTACAGAAACCCTATTTATTATTAGATGCATAATTATTTTTATTGTTATTTAATTACATCTATTTTTTTTTTACCTCCTTTTTGAAAATTACAATAAAATTGTTATTATTATTACTATTATTATTATTAACATTATTATTAACATTATTATTATTACTATTATTATTAATATTAATATTATTATTATTATTATTATTATTATTATTATTATTACATACTATGTCAATTCAGGTCCATATGGTGCAATGCAACAAGTCAGGTATATAACTAAGTGATGCTGTTATGGTTGTGTAATAAATGTATGTGTATCTTGACAGTCAGCATGTAAAAAATAGGCAAAATATATATTAGAGTCTTGGAGGTATTGGATTCCGATATCTTTTTTTTCTTCTTGTTTTAAATATCATATGTATTGTATGAATAGCATGCCATTTAGTGTGACCTTTATAGCAAATAGTTATATATAGTATATATATATTTTTTAAAATTCATGAGATGTCTACCAGTGTTGCCTCATTTACTAGAATTATTAGAAGCTACGGGTATTTTTTCCTTTCTATTAAACTGTTTATTGAGATAATCTTCATAAATAAGATCAATTTATGGCCAAATAATTGTGTTAAAAGATAAAATCAATGTAAAAAACTCAAATTCATCCGCTTTGAAAACACAAATTAATGTTAACTAGCACTGTATTGATTCTATGATACTAAGTTGGAATACGAAAATGTCATGAGGATCAAAACGACAAATGGATGGATTAGTTGCCGCAGCACCATTATGCCCGTAGACAATTTACACAATTTACGTAGAACGTTTACACAAAGCAATGATAGCTCTAAACAAATTTGTTAAATTCTATATGTACTCTAGGTCACAAGGCCAGCAATTCTGAAATAATTCTTATCTGGTGGTTGTCGGTTTTTGTTGCGTAGTTAAATCACGGTTATACATATTTTCAGGAGTGTAATCCAAGAAGCCATCAATATTATACGAATCTTTCGAAATATTCTTTCAACAAAGAGTGGCAACTTTCAATTATAGCATACAACATTTTTTTTTACAGATCTTAACATGTAACCACATCCCTGCTGTGTTAATGTGAATCACTCGCCAGTGCACCTACCGTTGCTCCCAGCACAGAGAAGATTAAAGCCATTAGCGGTACACATGTACCTGGCCTGTTTAAGAAATACGGTCGTAAAGGTAGCACACCCTATAGAATTGGAATTAAATGGCTATTTAGGTATTTTCTCTTACAAAGACAATAGGAAATGGTTTTGTTTTTTGAGAGAATATACTGGTATTATGTTATGATAATAGACTGCGTTGTCAAGAGTATGAGGAAAGTAAAACGACATAACCTTTTGATGTTTGTTTTTTGTTTGAAAAAATATTACATGATAATCAATCTCATTAAAATCATATCCGAAGCTGACGCGCAGATATTTGAACATCGCTTGTGTTGAGCAAATAGATGTCAAAATCTTTAAGGAGCTATTAAACGAGATTTGATTTTAATTAGGTTGCATGAGGATATTATTTTAAGTTTTTAAGTTGTATTTCTCAATGTCAACCAGATTGTGTGATAGAGTCGGAGGTGGTGACTTATTACTGTATTTTTTTATTATTTTGTGTGTATGTGAGTGAGTGAGTGAGTGAGTGAGTGTGTTGGTGTGGGTGGGTGTGTGTGTGGGGGTGGAAGTAATGCTGAGTACTGTGTATATATTTGTTTTCTCTGTCATTTTTCATTATATTTTTGTTAACAATCCATTTTCTTTCAACTTTGCTTCATCTTACAGACATAACTTTGGATTTATAAATACACCGACACTGGTATTTAACACTATTCATTTTCAAAAATTGTCATCGTTCTGCTGTCAATATTGTATTGTTATTGTAAGATCAACATTGAACATGTTGAAATATTTTAAACCATTTAGATTTATTACTTTACTAATACATTGTCTTGTTCTAACACATTGTCATAGTACCTGTGCTTAAGCCTATTGCGCCGTTGAAAAGACCACTCGACCCAGGATGTTTTTAGAATAGTCGACGTCATGTGTTACTGTTTTAATTGTCGTCCATTTTAGCCAGATCTTAATAATACTTGTATTCTGTGCTTTGTTTTGTATTTACATGTACATCAAATGGAGAAACTAGTAGACCTTTATAGCACGTCGTTTCAATGATTCTCCAAATAACCAAACGTATATAAAGTAGTGGTTCACCTAGGTGTATGATCTATCATTATTCATAAGAATCAGTTGTTGGCACTCAATACGAAGGTCTGGTGCAATGTTTCAATCGGTGATCTCTTTGTTATGTACATTTTGCGAACAGCCGTCCGCCATTACTCCTACAAGTTGCTTCTAAACTCGGTAGATAATTGTTAATGATTTTTTTATTTAAATACGTACTGTATTCACGGCATTTTTCTAGTTGAGTGTGCCGTTCAAATTCCTTCGTTCAATCTCGGTAAGCCCACGCGGTAAAATACCTACTCGTCGCCATGTTTTAACTGCATCGTAAGCCGCCATTCGACAGCCATTTCCAGGGTCAGTGTGCAGCATAGCGGTAGCCCACGTGACCGGGACCCAGGATGGTAATCTATGCATGCAGTTTGCCTGATGCTGAATCCGTTTTAGGTGTGGTTAATCCATGTACTGGGAAAGTTTTTCACTTTACAAGTTTAAATAGTTTTCAACAGAAACATGCATTGTATTATGGCAGCTACAGACTGGAACTACAGACATTTATTTAAACAGTTTGAGAATGTTTCAAAACTATTTTATTCAAAGATTTATTGTTATTATTATTATTATTATTGTTATTATTATTATTATTAATAATATACAGTGTTGAAGTAATAACGTAGCACATTACTGATTAAGTAATTCAATATATAGGAACCCAAACATTAGGTCTACAGAACTTGAAACACGATTCTCCAGCATGCCAAAACAAATAAAATACACCTGTTACCATTTATCCACCACGAGTAGACACGTGGCTAAAATAGAATGATAATGTCGTGAAAACAAGTTATTAATCCATGAAAAAAAATAATAATAATTCAGTTAGTATGTCAAAGAAGTGTCGGCGAAACCCTAAGACCGTGAATCCCGGAAGAGTACATTTTCACAAGTTACAAGTCGAAACCACTGAAAAATAGCAAAATTCACTTCCCTAGCTATAACTGATGGCGGGAACAATTATTAACTAATTATAAATTATTAACTAGTAGCACGCATATAAGGCATACCAAAGAAAACTGATATATGTACAACAAACTAAGAACATGTGCAAGTCGCATACATCCCAATTGAAACTGCCATCAGAAACGGCAAAATATTCATACGACTACACGCTACCTCGAATCTGCATCATTCTATACACCTCATCATAAGTTAAGCGCCGCCCAGTATTATTGAATTAAGACGCTGTTGTAGCTCTGACAAAACGGTCGCAGGGTAATACACTGTTCAGGGGTGCTATTCCCTGATAGACAAGAACAAACACAATACATAGTGGTGCCAGTTGTATTGATTCCACCAATACATTAAAAGAAAACACAATATTGTGAAAGAACACAATGTGAGTGTGTTATGAACTTGGAAAAACTTTGATCATTTCGTATAGGTAATGGACATCAACCGTCTACAGTAGGTGTCGGGTAGACTCTTTATAGGACCACGATGCTATTGCAAGACAGAAAACTGAGTAGCGTGTGTAAGCACTATGGACATTGATTACTGTTTGAACTCTGCGTCGAACGGTTATTTGGGGCAAATGGTTCCACTCATCATGCAGTGCAGTTTCTAACTGTGCCCTAGTTTGAACTGGGGGATCTCGACGCCTGATATTCCGACCCAGGATGTCCCAAACATCCCCACAGAAAATGGGATGTGATTTTGGTGGCGCTTAACTTATGATGAGGTGTATATATCGGAAATTGTAGTCTTTACTTCTTTTTTTCTCTCTCCATTCTATAAAGCATTTACCAAGATAATCTACCAAATAGGGGCATTTTGTGCCGAAGTACAAGCCTGGTGATCATTCACACCTTTCCCTCCAACAATAGATGGTTTCGAGAACGTCGCCTTCCATAAACCTGTTACTATGAGTTCAACAACAGGCACCCCCAACGACGTAGTTGTAGATGGTGAGGTTGTGTACACTGGCCCTAGTTCTACTGTCAGGACTAAAGATTACGCCTCAGAGGCCTGGCTCCAGATAGACTTGCTAGAAGATGTAGCGGACGCTACAGTGGTGTTATACTTTAATGAAGAAGGTGAGATGTCATCATGTGTATATGTTATCATGTGTATATGTTATCATGTATATATGTTTTTTTTATGCTCTTACTAAGAATGGTTGTCACTCCTAACTATTTGATATTACTTGTCTTGTTTTACTGAAAAAAAGACATACGACTATTTTCTTCAGATTATATCTAGTTCGAAAATAAATTAAGTGTCTATGTGACAGTGCGAACGATGCTATCTGTGGATACTAATTTGGTATAAGTAAACATTGATAGATGGACTTTGCAATGGTGCCTAAACATGGTAAGAATTGGTATTTTGAAAATATACATTACGTATTACGGCAGAAGTGCGTTAAACATAACAATTTAAGTATACAAGTATATTCACCACCAACTCTTTCACAACACCGGGTACCTAATATAGTCTACCTAATATAGTCTACCTAATATAGTCGTAGCTCGAACTTGGTATTAGAAAGTAACTTTAGGGGTGACAATCATTATTAGCAAGGATATCTACAGCAGTGGCGGATCTGGGCCCATTTGCGGGTGGGTGGGGTGTTAGGGGGGGTCTCAATCTGTATACTAGTAGGCCTATTGTGGACAAATGGGGACCAAATATTACTTCTACCATTAATGTAGGATATTAACGATACTGATTGTTCACTTTTTATATAAATTAGGTCTAATTAGAAGTGAATAATCTACAGTACCTCTAATATTCAACGTTGTGCTAACTGTAGTTTCTTCGCCACAGAGACCATGCATCGTAATGGAATAGAGGTGTTTACATCCCGCCTGGAGTTCTCTTCTACAAACAAGGGAGTGAAGTGTCACGCGATCGTCGGCCCTGGACAGAACATCTCGGTGGTAATCAACAAAAGGTGTTCTGGACAGTGGCGGTATCTCAGAATCTACACTGTTACATCCAACGATATACTTGGCCCTGTGTTGGAGTTTGTAGAAATACAAGTCCTAGGTAATTAATGCGATTAGTGTACATGGCTAATGGCATATTATTAAAATAGCTATGCGTGCATCTTGCTTAATGCAAATCAGGTATGGTAGTATTTGCTCATTTACAATTGATATTCTAAGATGTCACTTAGAAATCCCAGAAGTTGCCTGGTATGGTGATTAGATATCTTAGTATGAATGCTAGCTATTCTTCTAGCGATGCTATAAACGTCAGCTTGGGTTGTACGTATGCTATCACATTGACGTACCTGCTGTACAGGCTCCAACGTATCTTTATCGTGTGTAACTCACAATAGACTATTCTGCTACGTGGTGCCCGTGGGGGTACTTCGCGGCTTTAGGAGAGATGTGCCAGGGAATGCCGGCTTTGATTGTATTGGTTCCGTTAACTGCTGCCCACCATGAGGTAATGTTAAACCGTAATCACCTTAGGCCCTAATTAGATTACGAAATGTTTTTGAGTATGAACTCATGCTCAACTCGATTTTTTCTCCCACAAATCCCCATATCACTTTTGAGCTTGAGCATGAACACGTACTCAATGAGTTTCGTAATTCCGGGGCCTGGTTGCGTAACGGAATATTATTGACAATATATACCGGTGCATGCTACCATTGCACTACATGTATTTCCTCTGTGTTCCGGTAGTGTGTCGTAAAGAACGCTATGGTACAGACTGCAAAAAGAAATGTTCATCTAGAAAGTGCGCATCTGCATCGGACACGTGCAGCGGAGCTAGAGGGGAATGTCGGTCAGGCTGTGATGTGAAGTGGAAGGGAGTAGACTGCCTAGGTGCCTTGCTTGTCAAACACTTGTCACATTGTCGTTGATGATTGTACAAACATATTTACAAACACATTTGGCAGCAAGATACGTTTTTAACATGTTCCACTAGTTTTACATATTTTCAATATTTTCATTTAATTTTTATCTCCACGTAATTTGAAATGTCCAAAATATACAAGTTTATTTTATTCTCCTGTTGCTACCAAATTATTAAAGATAATATTAATATATTACAATATTGGATAACCACAGAGGTTAACACCAAACAGAGATAATGAGTCTCACAGGACTACGTTTATTTTCTATGTCGACAGAGTGTAGTGACGATTGGTATGGCCCAGGTTGTGGAAGCAGGTGCTCGTCTAGACACTGTTTGATTCCGCATTCATCTTGCAACTCTAAGACTGGAGCCTGTCTGGGTGGATGCGTGGACGGATGGATGGGATCAGATTGCACAAAACGTACTAATTCTAGACTATATTTGCACACTCGTATTTAGTTCATGGATACCTTACCTGTATGTCTAGTCAGTATCACCTGCATAACCCCTGACTATTTCAATGAAATGTAATTAAACTGGATTTCTTTCACTTCCGGCAGCGTGCTCAAACCGGAAGTACGGACAAGGTTGTGAGAAGAACTGTTCGTTGAGGCACTGCAGTCAGAATTCTGACGTCTGTCAGAACGGGATTGGAAAATGTCCCGGAGCATGTGCAGAAGGATGGTTTGGACCTGATTGCACTCAAGGTATGTGCATGTATCCCTCGGGAAGACATGTTTATATGATCCACGATCAGAATCCATGTACTTCTAGCTGTGTCCATGTCAAAGACTAGTACTTCTAGCTGTGTCCATGTCAAAGACTAGTACTTCTAGCTGTGGCCATGTCAAAGACGAGTACTTCTAGCTGTGGCCATGTCAAAGACTAGTACTTCTAGCTGTGGCCATGTCAAAGACTAGTACTTCTAGCTGTGGCCATGTCAAAGACTAGTACTTCTAGCTGT
>JAUTBT010022783.1:0-20616 GCA_032361225.1 Lepetodrilus schrolli
TATATATTGACAGGCTCTGTTTACCGAGGACGCGACCCAAGCGGACTGTGAGCCGCATCAGGATCATACACAGTTAATGGCTTCGTTGACGGAATGAGAACCCTAATAAAGGATATACAAGAGTGAAAGGTCCATTATTGACCATGGGTAGATGGCTAAGCCTGGTAGTATAATGAGAACCATAATTGACACAGCTTATATAGTTGTATAATGATAAACATAGTTGGTCAAGCTTAGTTGTAGAATGAGAAACACAGTTTGCCAAGCTTAATTGTAGAGTAAGTTCAATCATCGTTGGCCACGCTTAGATGGGGAATGAAAACCAGCGTTCACTATGTTTAGTTGTAGAATGAGAAACACTGTTGACTAAGCTTAATTGTAGAATAAGTTCAATCATCGTTGACCACGCTTAGATGTAGAATGAAAACCAGCGTTCACTATGTTTAGTTGTAGAATGAGAAACACTGTTGACTAAGCTTCGTTACAGAATGACAATCATCGTTGTTTAAGCTAAACTGACAACCATCGCTGGCTAAGCATAGTTGTAGACTGAGAGCCATCGTTGGCTAAGCTTATTTGCAAGAAGGGGTGAGCGAGTGTGCTCTAGTGGCAGGCTAGGTTGGTTCATTAAACTTATACAATAACAGCTAGTTGACCTAGTTAAGGTCAAACGACACTATCTACTTATATTTGATTAGTCTATCCAAGAGCAATACTAAACCAGCTACTTATTTCCGTCAACCCGCTAGTTATCAATATTTTCATATTTAACTGAATTCTGAGACACATCTATATTTTCTATTTGATTAGCAACTTTTAGATGAATCAAATTAATAATTATAGAAATAAGGTAAATGACCCCCTTCGCAATTGGAACATCATCAGCATAATTCCCCTTCCTTTGTACATTTGGAAAATAACTTCGGGATTTATCATGATCAATCATAGATGTAGTCTATACCTCGTTTCAAAGTATGGGTACTTTTCGGATGCTTGCCAACTGCCAAGGAATTTCCGCTACCACCGGGAGGTGAACAGATTGTTGGAGGTGTAAAAGCTAAGTTAATGTACATATAGCATTTTTAGCTTCAATTCTGTCCAACATTAGTGCATGTCTGAGACAGTTTACATACATGAGAGCACACTGACCGGAGAAATAAGGTAACGCTATGAGATCGCTTTCAAACGTTGATTTGATGCAATATACATGTGCACATTATTATTATTATAATTAATCCAAATTGTATAATTATATGCTAACCATGTAATTACTTAGGGTCAACTTATAAGTATAAACTGTGCATTGAGAAAGCTATATTGTATTCGTGTAAGTATTCCAATTCGCCAATCGATGACCATAAAACGAGTAAATAGTATTATGAATTAACTGAAGCGGTACATGATCCAGCTTACGGCCGTAATACGACGTATTCCTTTGACACTGGCTGTATTCGCTTCACGACTCTAGTGCCACGAGTGTTAGACCATGGTGAATGCACAGAGTACTTGAATCGAAAGGCAGCAGTAAATACCGAGTGTCCTCTCTCTGGTGAAACACAGGGTGTTCTATTGGTAATTTCATCATTCGACTAAGTGTCACCATAGGGTTGATCAAGTCGTGAATCGAATACAGCCTTAGTATAGAGTCATTACTATATCTACTCTGATCCAGGGATTAGAATATGTCTCATATTCACTCTACCGCCTACTATATCGGAATATGGAGAGTAGCAGATCTCGTTTAGATTGGTTTGTTGAGTGCGTAATTATACCAACGACTTCATTCCTGCCACACAGGCTGAAAACCTTAGGCAAGTGGTTTAGTTCGATAATGCCTCTGTTCACCCAGCACAGAATGGGTACCCATAAGAATGGCATGGGCATGTGCATGAAAAACCTTCTATGGCATTGAAAGGCAGCTTGGGTTGTATACTCCATATTGCAGCGCAATGACCATTCTTCAGTGCCTGGATTTGGGCAATATAAATGTTCACATTATCATGACTTACGCTTGTTTGTCGTTCTCGGGATTACCAATTGGGCGCCAGATTTGCAGTCCAACTTGCCCGACTTTCTTGGAATAGAGTCTCCATTCAACCAATGTTCCGTTGACGTTTATCCGGAAGTCGCCCTTATTTCCAGTATATGATCGATTTTTGCCGGAAATGGTATATTTATATTTTTCAACTTTCATCATGCTAGTTCGTGCGAAATAAAGAGATGTCTGAAAAAACAACACAGAACGTATTCGTTGAATATGATCAGATATAAGTATGAATACATACTACTATCATTGCTGTCATTCATATTACTCTTGCTAAATATGGTTATCACCCCGAAATTATTTGCTATTACTTAACCAATATTACTTATTAATTTCACCACTTAACCAACTCTTTCACACCACCGGGTACATAATATAATCGTAGACCGTAACCCTCAGTCTCGTAAGTGATCACGATCGCTAAGCTATAAGATCACTTACGAGAAGGTTATAATGGTCTCGTATTACATACGAATAGGTATCCAGATCGTACGTAAAGCTATCTTTGGTAGCCTACAACTTCCATTCTTCTCTCAACCATGTACGTACCGAGTTGACGTACGCTGTGACGGATATTGTAATACATCCGGATGCCTTTGTTGAGTACGTGTTCTTCGTGTGGAAATATGACGAAGACTCGAAGGTCGACGACAAACGTAGACTATTTCCGTCGGGAGACGTGCACAGGTTCCACGGGATATGTGACGATGTTTCTCCAGACCATATCCCGATAACGTCACCAGGAAGAACCGCCAATCTGTCTTTTTTTGGTATGTCGACTATATTGATCATGTCGCGACGTGCCGGAACGTGATTTTGGCCAATGAACTCAAACCTGTAGAAGATGCAATGCATTGTATTGAAGCATTAGGACAAGGGCAACCATAGGCCGTAATGCCAACACGATAACCACACATCAAATAACTTACGGATACTAATACATCGCTGAGATCTACATGGAATTCATTTCCGGAAAATAAAAACTTTCGTCAAGATGGAAATATTGTCCTGATAATATATTCTGGAGAATACATTTCTATCTTATCTCTACACTTTTGGTAGACGTTATTAAATTAATGTTATGGATCATCTATGAATTGTTTAAATTATCTGGTTGAGCTTACAATCATATTTTTAAATAGTTTTACTAATTGATTAGTCAATATTATTTGAGCTCTATTAGTACATTTATACCGTGACGATACATTTATCACCCTTTGTCTGTCAGTAACAGCCGGTGCTCGCAGGTTACTGCAACATTCAGCGCTACGGGTGTTGCGGGTTTCCGCTTGCCCTACACTGAAACGCTTGATATAAGTGAAAGAATCTGGAAAGCGGCTATAAACCCAAATATACAAAGAAGTACTTCCATTATCACTGCACATCTAGATTCGTCAAATTCGGCTCTAAAAGACATTAAGATCTTATATAGTTGGACAAGATTGTACGTCGTACCGTAGTATGCATACACATTTTGATAGTATTTATACATTCAATTGCAAAATATATTAATATGTAATGCTATAAGTGAGATAATCTGTAATCCTCTAATAAGTGAGATGTTCTGTAATGCTATAAGTATACTGTATGTTTTATAGGGAGCGGGTCTCGTAAGATTCATTGCTCGTACCCAATTCCATGACATTGTTTTGTCAATAAATATGTTTAACCCTCTCCCTGCTGGAATAGACACAGACACTGCTCTTTAGGGCATCTCCGGTTGCCTTCGGCATGGAGAGGATAAAACTACAGCTACAAGTGAGATGCTCTACTCACTTTGTTGGTGAAATATCTGGTCTTGGTCGCCAAATCTGAATCACAGCCACCCCAGCAAGCCGTGTGTAGAATCTCCACTGAGTTATCTCCCCTTTACGATGTATCCGGAGCTCACTACTGTTGCCAATGTACGCCGTTTTCTCGTCGCTTATATCAACACGATCTACCAGTGCCACCTGGTTGTTGGAAGTGGGGAAATTCGAGTCATCTAGAAGAAGAAGCTTTGAAATGCTCATGGACGATCACAATGATTTAACTGTTGACAGATAATGGACGACTTCAATACATTGGATTTAACTACATTTAGAAACTGCACATGATATCAATTGTATTTACTTTTTTTAAATTTGGGTTTAATCTAGACCCGCTTTCAAGATTCTATGACTTGTCAGTTTAGTGCAGGAAGAAACCCACAGCATCCGTAGAGATGAATGTTGCAGTAAACCTGCGAGCACCGGCTGGTACTGACAGACCAAGGCATGAATGAATGAATTAGTGCTTTAGGTCGCAGCGGGACGCATACGCATACGCGATAACAGACCAAGGATGATATCAGCATTGCCACGGTATAGACAGCGCATCCTAATAGCATTATCGAGTCGGAAGTAGCCGATGGTGTAAAAGCAAACGTCTGTACATATACGTGTAGGTATGTGTACACGTATCTTTGCTTTGCAAATAAAAATGTGTCGTATTCACATCACATTTGATAGCTTAAATCCCCTTCCGTGAATCAATTGCAATTTTGCTTTGGAAGAATATATTACGATCTAAAGAATGTATCTGTAATGAGTAATGGTGAGTCAGTGCCGATTGCATCACGCTGTCACCATTAGCATTGAGTCAGTGACGATGGCATCACGCTGTCAGCATTAGCAGTGAGTCAGTGACGATGGCATCACGCTTTCAGCATTAGCAGTGAGTCAGTGACGATGGCATCACGCTGTCAGCATTAGCAGTGAGTCAGTGACGATTGCATCACGCTGTCAGCATTAGCAGTGAGTTAGTGCCGATGGCATCACGCTGTCAGCATTAGCAGTGAGTCAGTGACGATGGCATCACGCTGTCAGCATTAGCAGTGAGTCAGTGACGATGGCATCACGCTGTCAGCAGTAGCACTGAGTTAGTGACGATGGCATCACGCTGTCAGCATTAGCAGTGAGTTAGTGCCGATGGCATCACTCTGTCAGCATTAGCAGTGAGTCAGTGACGATTGGACGATTGCATCACGCTGTCAGTATTAGCAGTGAGTCAGTGACGATGGCATCACGCTCTCAGCATTATCTTAAAACCCTACGTGTCTGTATTTATTATTTATTTATTTTGTTTTTGTTGTGTTCAAAAGTGGCTTCGTGCTTTATTTATCAGACGTAAACAAAATAGTATTTTGTCATTGCATAATACAGGGGATGGGGACAATAGAAAAACACTTCATTTTTCAATATGTTTGGCTACCGAAATATACGTTTGAAGAAGAAAACAATGTTTACCGATATTGAAGTCATATTTTTATTACTCAACAAATGAGAAACGTCCGATTATATTTCTAATCATATCTTATTTATATATCTTATTTATCAGGTTTTCTTTTAGATTGACTCCACTTCGAATTATTTTTCTTCCAATGCCATAAATACTATCGATTTACAAATTTGTCATTTGCAATAATTCGTCATCCTGAGCCAATTGCATTTCTCGTTTGCAAATAAAATGTGAGTTTAATCGAGAAATATTCTAACATAACAATAATAGAGAGTGCTTATCAATGCATGGCTAGGTGGCATGAAATTTGACAGTGTTTAATAAAGCCGTTTATTTTTATGTTTTACTACAATGTGACACGTAATATATTTCTGTCTGACCCCTATTTATAATGGACATGAATAAACCTCCCTTGAATGACATAATATGATTGGACGTGTGGCAGAAAAAGTAGACAGACATGGTAAACAGTTCGTAGACATTGCAGTAATGTATTTAGATACTGGTAATTTAATTATTGTTGTCCAGTGGAACAACGTAGGTTTTCGTCCCTCAATTGACGTAATACTACCGTCATAGTATTCGTTGTTTGTCATAGAATCAATATACCATAAACTTCAGTCTAGATATATAATACTTTGTTGTCTACAGTAATAATAGTATACAATATTGTACGTGAATTTATAATCAAAATGTAAGCTGTTCAGTGTAGGTATGATATTATGTTATTTCAGTTATGTTTTGTAGTTTTAGAATTTAATCTACAGTGTCATGTATATGAGCATACATTACTAAATAAGTAGACCAGTGATGCAACGAAAAATGTAACAAATGACGAGTTACATTTTTCGTACAGCGGAGTAATACGTTAGCAATTCAGAATTTACTGAAGATGTGAAAAACAAACTTTAATAATAATAATAGTAGTAGTGAAATGCTGTATTGCGCAGTAAATATAATGTTTTAAACATCGCAAAACTAGCTAATACATATTTGTGAGATACTCGGATTTTCTTTTTATCAATTAAGGCCACGTTCGATGACCGTGTGGAAATGATCATGTGGCGATAACTATGTGGCTAGACTGTAAGTGGCGATCCAATTTCAGATTACAAGTAAGGAATGGACGACATTAGTTCTGAAATTAGAACAGACGTACAGTAAGTGTGTATTTACAAAAAGGAAACAGCACTAAATTGTTGTATGCGTATGTTATGTATAATGGACAATGAACTCTCTCCGTGCTGAGTTTCCCTAAAAACCAGAATGGCTGTGCCTAATCCATCCTCGAAACTCAGAACATTAGGCCTACTTAACGTTCCTCAAATGTTAAGTATGCATTATGCTCTGTGTTTCGAGGACGGTTAATCCAGCAGGGAGGGGGTTAAAACATCACCTTCATTGGCCTTGAACTATACATTGCAAGTTACAGGACATTACCTATGCCATACTCACCAACGCACACAGGTTCATCGCCTGATAACAAGCCGGTGTCCTCGCAAATACGACTGAGATGTCCTTGAAGTAATTTGGTGCGAGGTTTGCATGCATACGTTACAACGTCACCCCGGGCTATGTAGACAAACGTGATGATGTCGGTGGCAACGACATTTCCATCAGCTGGCTTCACCGAACAGAAGGGAGCTGGTTAAAACAAGTATAGTCATATAAATATTGCAAAATACATATACCTGCATGTTGGCGCGACGTGATTATGAAATCTAAAAGCTATCATATATCTGCATTATTAAGATGACCAGATCCAGAGATTACGAAAACTGTTTGAGTATATCATATGCTCAACTCAAAGATGTGTTCACAAATCCCAATATAAAATTTGAGTTTGACCATGAAATCGTACTCAAAAGGTTTCGTAATCTCGGGGCCAGAACGTGTTGAAATCACACACAAAAATGTCGTGAAATACTGGCAGTGAAATTGATTTAAATCGTTAATGCATTACAAGTCCAAGAATATTCCGTTAATTCGCGTGTATAGTGTGAATTTATGTACCTATCAACACACATGTTTATTGGTTAACAACTTAGGGTGTAACACATTGGATACTATTCCACTCTGCTATATATGGAGTACACCGTGGGTGAATATGTCACTTTATCCGTGGGATGAAATATTGCGCATTGTTGGTCGGTATCTCTCTTCTGAACAGTGGTAGCGCCGTACACATGTATTTCGGCGATGGTCGAACGACTCGAACCTAAGCAAATAAAATCGGCATACGCGAATAAATTCGAACGCGGTTCCCACGAATAGAAAGGGCTAATGACTCAAGGCGTATGCCTCCCACAAAAGAAATATGATAAAAAGGGTTAATTACCCAAGGTGTACTCAATAATAGCAGAGTAGCAAAGAATGCCGCGTGCTGCACATTATGCCTAACTATGACATTAAATGTTTCTCTCCAGGAAGCGTCGATGTAGAAACGTCGCTACAGATACATCATTGCAAACGGTTGTGTTCTTCACCCATAACAAGCTGTTTCTTCGTGTGATGATAATATGGCTACATACTTTTGTACGGTTCGCATATTCCACAGGAGAACGGACACTGCTGGCGAGCAAATTCCTGGAAATCTCGGCAAACTCTGGGATTCTTTCTGAGGACTCTGTGGCAGTCCCAGCGGCGATTGACGCAAACTTGGCGAGCTGTTAGAAACAGACATCAGTGAGTCGCTCGTCTTACTGGGGAGATACCAATCAGTATAAATGTGAAATTGTTCACTGGAGAAGACAATTGTGTTTCACATGATTTAATTTATAATTACAGTAATTGTTCAAGAAATTGAGAAGACACCCTGTATAGAATTATGTGGGTATTACTTCACAGCAAAGTCAATCATTGTTATAGTTGGCTAAATACACAAGAGCTCTTTATGGAAGTTTTGGAGTAATATTAACACAATTAGTTGTCACGAGGGTAGTATTTTATGAAAACCTACCCATCTATACGCGGCATTAATTTCTCTAAACAAGTCAATAAAAAGACTTGTACTCAACTTTGAGAAAACTACACAATTTGCATTTATTGAAAAAGAGAACAGATTTACAAAAACTGCATTTCGTCAATATTTAATTTACAGACTGATTATGAGTTTTTAACTATTAGTTTAAAGTTTGTTTTATTTTTTAAGTCGTCGGTCATATTTCTACGAAAGCTAAGTTATGCCTGTTTGTTAGCCTAAAAGTATTGTGGAGGTTTTAAAAAAAAATTGGAAAGAAAAAAATACGAAAAATATATCGAAATCGAAATTTCGATTTTTTTTTCTATTAGTTTTTGTTTTAACTATCACAATTTTTCTAGGCTACCAAGCACACATCATTGGGCTTTCGTATATTTCATTCTCAATATTTAATATAACGTTTGCAGTGTATATATTTACAGAATATTGCATACCACTTGTAAATAGTTTGCAGACAAAGGGCCGGGCACTAAGGCAGCTTTCCTCTCTGAAGGTATTGCTCCTGTCTTCAGGGTTGATGATGGCACATACGACGTGTTGGCCGTCTTTGACAGACCTCGCTCCTGGACATGTATAGTTTAACAGTTTAACATGTACAGAATATGTCCTTAGAAGTGGCAAGCTGAGGTCCAGTCTCAATATCACGATTTTGCTCCCGACTATACACGATCTGAAAAATCGGCAGTAGTCGTAGTACCATCGTAGCGGTGTCGCCAGCATAGTCTTGAGTGTTCGTGGGTCATCGGGATAGGCTCCCGACATGGGAAGTGCCACGAATAATTGTGACTACCACGAATACCTCTACAGCGGCCTCCAGAATGCCGTATTTGAAAAAACAGCCGATCAATCCCGAAAGTTTTGAACAGTCGGGTGCCTTTCCCGATGACCCAAGAACGCTCAAGAATACTGGCGACACAACTACGATGGTACTACGACTGCTGCCGATTTTTCAGATCGTGGCTAATCGGGAGCAAAATCGTGACAGAGATATTAGGGCATTAAGTATCCCAGGACAATACCACTGCTAAGGGTGACGTTATTTTACGCCGTTTCGTACAGCAGAACCGCTGTAACCCTAGTTATTGTGGTGCATCGCTACCTTTAGCCCAGTTGTCCATGTTTAACTCGGTTCCATCCGTATTCGTCCAAACCCTGGTTTTACGTAGCCGCGTGGCACCCAACCACATTCGACGTAATTTTGCTCTGAAAATGATAACATAATTATCTATGTATTTTCTATTTCTGTTTTCAGATCATAGTTCGTTAAATATAACAGTTGTAGTGTACTACATAATGGCACTAACATACTGTAAATCAGGAAATTAATGCGAGCAGGATATGAATGCGAAAAATGCGATTGGCGTATGGCCGCATTTAATTCCTACGCATTATGTAAAATAATGAAAGGTAGGTCCCGGGGAAAACATGGTCGATCGCATTTAATTGTTGTCGCATTTATGTTTAAAAACTTGAGAGCGCATTAAATTAGTGACGCATTAATTTCCTGATTTACAGTACTACTGCTAACTAAGTTGGATTCTTGTAAATGGCCATGTGGACGAATTATTTTATGCGAGCAGCCATGTGCACAAAAGACAAACTCCGCTCTAGTCAGGGTAGAGATATATCTCTGCAAACTCAGTTGATAAATAATGCCAAGCACAGTGCAAGGGAGACAATCTGAATTGACTAAATACAATATATGGATTTTATTTGAAATAATAACACTATAGTCCATGTGGAATTTATCTAACTGAAGCAAACATTATATGTAACTGCTGGTGGCACCCACAGATGCCCGGGTGTGGTATTCCTTATGATTCTTAAATGCTTAAGAATTCTTAAATCTGCTTTATAAAAGTTACATCTTAACTTTGAGAATGTTCTTAAGACTTATTAATAAAGTCCCAGCACTTAGAATTCTCTAAAAAAATCTTAAATTGATTAAGGACTTGGTTAAAAGTTACTCTAAGGATTTTTATAAATTACTTTTAAGACATTTTTAGCCATTCTAAGATTTTTTTAAAAGAAAATTCTTAGAATCTTTATGAATACTGCCCCTGTTATGTGCCAGGTGCTTGTGATTAGTCCAACAGAGTCAATGCACTCACCTGAACTCTAGCCCTGGAACACTCCAACATGACCTTGAGGTCATCAACCTTTGTCTGGTACTTGTTCATCATTGAGCTGAAGTCTGCAGAAGTGTCACTGAAACGTATGAAATGGAAAAACAAATGGAAATATTACACAGCAATTTGCATTCACAATTTGACAATGATTAAGTTTTGAAAATGTCTGGATGTAGAATTTCGCAAAAAGATTTGCCCGTCATGAAAAAGTTGCAAATAAGATTTTCAATTGTCAATATTGACCTTCTGTGGAGACTAGTAGAAAGTTACTCACCCGAGCAAGGCTGTGAGAATTTCTCGTAAAGATTCGCTTGTTGGTATGTCGAGACATACCAGCTCACCTGCAAATTAATAGGACCATATATATGTGAGCAATTGTTTGTGAGGATTAGATTTAGAAATATTTGTCACCTTAAAGTTCATTGCTTATTCACATTCAACTTCAAGATGCCAAAGAGATGTTTAAAGGAGATTTGTGTTATCTCCTCTTTACGTTAGTATACTTAGCCAGTCATCTCCATGTGCACTATTCTCTTGTACAGAGAGTCTACTGATGGGGGAAATCCCAGATTTCTAAACTTAGCTTAAGATATTCCTATATCCCACAATGCCATGCCCACCGCACCCAGTCCCAACATACTTCCTCTTTTCTTTCCAGTCCCTCCAGCCATTCAGCGAGCAGGGTAGGTAGGGAGGGCCTCCATGGATGACTGGCTAAGTATACTAACGAAAAGAGGAGATAACCAAAAATCTCCTTTATTTCTTTTCGTAAACTTAGCCAGTCATCTCAATGTGCAGACTTCGACAGCAGGAGGCGGGATGACACCCTGTTGGTGTTGTAGTTGGGACAGGCCTCTAGACTCCATGTATCACCTGGACCATGTGCTATGGGAATAGGATCAACGCGACTATGGATGCTAAAGCTAAGTCACCACTGGTGATGATCGAAGAGTTAGCATTACAGAATAAAGCTTATTTGTAACGTTAGTGAAAACAAGACTGCAGATACTATATGTTTGTCCAATCCAGCCTGGGGACTGCTCCGACTGTCTCTCAGGTCTTGGAGGGACAACATCTTGCAGTGAGGCGGGTCTTCGAAGTAGTCCTTGTTGAAGACCTTCAGGTTGTGTATCATCATCATCATCTCCGTAGACATCTTCCTGGTATCTATCCATGCTCTGATGATATCCAAGGAGTCTGATGCTCTACCGACTGAGCTATCTGGGCTCCTCCGTAGGTTGCTCTGGTATGCTGGTCTGCGGCGGCATCCACGGGGATCATCGGGGATGACGCCAGCCCTCCGACGCCAGCTGAAGCCGACGGGATTGGTGAAGACATCGCGGCTTGCTGGTCTGGATGGGTGCGCCTGGGGGGATGCCTCCACATCCAATTGGTTGAGATGGCGTTGACCGCCTGCGTTAGAGCCAAGATGGCCTGACGCAATCCTGGGTCTGTAGCTTGTCTTTTATGTAGTCGGGCCTTCCTAGCCAAGCCGCATTCCGAATCTTGGTGGACCTGTCTCTCTGGATGCCAGCCTCGTAAACTAAGAAGTCCTTAGGGCTTGATGGTGAGTGAGTGAGTGATTATGGAGTTTAACGTCTCCCATCAGTAGACTCTCTGAACGAGAGAATAATGCACATTGAGATGACTTGCTAAGTTTACGAAAAGAAATGATATATTTGGAAGAAATATTTGGAAAGTTGTGTAGAGTAGTCTAATGCATGATAAAGTGAAATTAAATACAAAACTTGTTTCATTTCAATGTTTAATTTACAACAACATGGGTCTGACTCATGTTCAACAATATGATCCTCAGTTTGCTTGACATTGCAGAATGTTAGTACCCTATAGTAATACATTAAACATTAGGGCTTCAAAATGTTGTTACTCTCCAGAGAGCATTATTTCAGGCATGAGTGCGTGAATGATCTGTTGCTTAACCCTTTACCTATTAGGCTTACCTCCTACAGTGTTTTTGTAGCGGTGTCATTTCAAGCACTTGCACAGTACTACTGAATAAATAACAGCACTTTAGCAGTTACTCCAAATTTATATCATGCAAATACAAAAGGGGGAGTATTAGAAACACATGTGGTGAACTGATCTATCAGTCACTACTAGACACTAGGCCTAACGGAAGTGAAAAATTGAATTGATCAATCAGTCATTGGACTTAAGGTGGGTGAAATTTTCAACTGTTCTATCAGTCATCAGGCCTTAAAGGGTTAAAATCTCAGCAGGAATCGTTCAACGATACACGACACCAAATAGTTGATCATACAATTATTTATCTTAAAAGCCATTTCAAGCAGTAGATTAAAAATGTGTAATACCTGCAGAGGCGTCAGCCGGGTGCGAGATCTGAATCTTTGCAAATCCTTGACATTGTAGAAGGTGGTTTACAGTAGACCAGGCTCTAACTTCGCTCTGAGGAGAAAAACATTATAATGATGCATATTAACAAAAAACATTATAATGATGCATATTAACAAAAAACATTATAATGATGCATATTAACAAAAAAAAGCATTATAATGATCCATATTAACTAAAAACATTATGATGCATATTTTAAAAAAAACATTATAATGATGCATATTAGCAAAAACATGATGACGCACATTTTTTTTTTAAACACATTATAATGATGCATATTAACAAAAACATAATGATGCATATTAACAAAGACATTATAACGATGCATATTAACAAAAACATTATAATGATGCATATTAACAAAAGCATCGACTGGCATTATGTGTAGCACTAGCAGGATAATGCAGATTTTGAGATACGAACATGGTCCCCATTTCATAGAATGATCATAGTGCTACAAGGCGTAACTCCCATTTGTCTATATGACGCTATGAGAGTTGTAACTCCTATGTCTATATGACGCTACGAGAAACTCCTATGTCTATATGACGCTATGAGAGTCATAAATCCTATGTCTATATGACGCTATGAGAGTCATAAATCCATTGTCTATATGACGCTATGAGAGTCGTAACTCCTATGTCTATATGACGCTATGAGAGTCATAAATCCTTTGTCTATATGACGCTATGAGAGTTGTAACTCCTATGTCTATATGACGCTATGAGAGTTGTAACTCCTATGTCTATATGACGCTATGAGAGTCATAAATCCTATGTCTATATGACGCTATGAGAGTCATAAATCCTTTGTCTATATGACGCTATGAGAGTCATAAATCCTTTGTCTATATGACGCTATGAGAATCATAACTCCTATGTCTATATAATGCTACAAGAGTCGTAACTCCTATAGGTCAATATAAAGCTATGAGATTCGTAATTCCTATGTCGATATGATGCTATGATAGTTATAACTCCTATTTGTCTATATGACACTACGACTCTCGTAGTGCTATGCTTATTCTGTGCAACAAGGGCCTGACCTGCATTTGAAAGCGTTGTACAGCGTAGTACAGCCTTTTCGTGAAATGCAGGCTTGAACTCTCCAGTACAAAATGGCGTAACTAAAGTAACCTCTACTCATTCCCTATAGACCAGCGAGATCACTTAGATCCGAGGACAAGCGTGTCTTGACTATGCCAGCCCCTAGACCTACTCAATATGGAGATAAAACATTTTTCTATACTGCTTCATGCCTATGGAACAACATGCATGTTCACTTAAAGACTTGTCCTTGCTATTTCTCTTTCAAAACTCTGCTAAAGACAAAAGGATTAATTCTTTACCAACTAGAGCTGCGAGTATATAAATATAATTATTATTCTTATTCTTCTTATTATTATTATTAACTCTTATTAGCAATGGTGTGGTCTATGGCGAAGGTTTTAGTTAAGGTTACCTAGAGTTACACTGTTTCATACAGGGAGAGTCCATGATGTATATCGGATAAGATGTATTTATAGATGCTACCTGATATGGCGTAACGTCCTCATCAGATTCAGTGTCTGCCATTAGCCTGGTCTGAAAACAGGAAGAAAACTCAGCAACACAAAATAAATCATGTTCTGTTTTGACAATCATTGAATAAGAATTATTTGCATAGATCATGTTGAAACATCGATGCCATTCCCAACTAGCACAATTAACAGACCTGCCAACCACAAGGCGAAGGTGAGAGTAGCATTTGGACCAACTAAGTGTAGCAATTGATATTTGAAAGTAGCATATACGGATGCGAGAAACATAACAAATTTATGGGATAATTTCACAGTGTTTCAAAGTGGTCATAACGAAATAGCGCTCACCTAAGTATGATTTAAACCTGGCTACTTCTGCATGGTAAACTCATAGGGAAAAATAAATGTATTGTTTACATGTTTACTCCGAAGCATAGTTTGACATTAAAACAAATTAATTAAATTCAAAGTCAATAAATGTTCTATCCTGAAGATATGATCATGAAAAATAAGGGAAATTTCTCCGAAATTAGTAACAGTAATTCAGACAAATAATGTACTGTGTCTGTGATGCAATGAGTTTCCCAGGATACATCCAGATTTTCATAAAACTCCAAAATGTTTCCTTTAATGCACTGTGTGCTCTTTTTAGTAACCTGCTAAACCTTTGCTCTTTCCATTCACAAAAATAAATAAATAAAATGCAATTTAAAAAAATAAAAAAACACATTATTACAATTATATTATTTTTTAAATAAATGCATTCTCAGTTCTAATTATTCTGTCATGGTAGTTTTAGTGAACATCAAAGCCCTAGCTACAGTTTTTTATTTTCAAATGCATGTTTAGATAAAGACAACAACAGTGAGTGAGTAATTATGGAGTTTAACGTCAGTGAGGGAATCTTTCACCCATTTGCGACGAAGACAACAACAGAAAACAAAGTCAGAGCATGTGATACAGAATACTATGAAGCCAATATTTGTTGACCGACAGTGAAAGTATACTGGACCTGGGCATCGGGCAATGACATTTTTTCACCCCTGTAATATTTTTGCATAAATATAGAAAACTCCACAGAGCGTAGCATATTATGCTCAAAATGTATGAATTAATACAAAATGTCTGAACTAACCACAATATGTGTTCGCAATCGATTTAGTTTTACTACACTTGAATGAGTTTACTTTGCGTGATTACTTTCTGTCTGTTGTCACATTTGTTATATTATAACATTGCATGTCCATCGACACCTGTTTACCCAATCATTCATTGTTGATATAGTAGGCTTTTATAAGCAATGGTTATCACTGGTTATTGATTATTTATTGTAAATAGCAACAATAAAATATTCCATTCTCTTCAGTTATGAATTGGTCTTAATTTCGGAAAGAAAAGAAAAAATGGGGAATTGGGGTATAGAGCCGCTTTCAAGATTATTTCACTTATATCATGGCTCGTCAGTTTTAGTGCAGGAGGAAACCTGCAACATCCATAGCAACCACTGACTGATATTGACAGACCAAGGATGATAAGTGGCAACTGCATTACCAAGCTAGTCTCTATCAATATCGCGTCAGAAAGGTTACTTTTGCTAGCATTGATGCTAGGCTCCTGAGACAGGATTTGAACCCAGGCCTTTGGCTCCTAGGTCCAAACGTTCTACCATTGCGCTACCAGTGTGTATAATCGTTTGTTTTGTTATTGTCTCGTCTACTTTTGTCACTTTTATTGCTAAATTTGGTTGAATCTCATTTACAAAATGTATTTCATGATTCTACATCTGACACATAGGCTTCAATCTTGCAACCAAATAAATCAATTTTGAGATCCTGTTTTTTAGGTCCTCTGTATTGCATCATTCACCGAAGTGATGTTTTGATCAGATCAGCCATTATCCATCAGAACTTATGGAACACTCAATGTGTGACATTAACAAGACAGGTATCAAAGACTTTAGGGCCAATTAAAGCCCTGGTCATGTTTGCCAATTCTGCAGTATGAACCAACACTGAGTTGTTATATAGGGTTATGTCACCACAAGAGGATTGTTTTTAATTCGAATGGGATGTATATTTAATATTATTAATAACTCTTCACTGTGGAAAACAATTACAATTTTTCATTAGCAAATAATAATGACCTGTTGTTACAAGAATATAAAAATGTTAATAAAATGAATGATACAATTGATCATTTCTATTTTTTAATTTCCAGCCATTTGACCCAATACCAAACTGAAATATATGCAGGTTATGCTGATCCTATTAAAACACCTTTAACCAAGTGACACATTCTCCTTAGGACAACAGCAACACTGGTAAACAGTAAACAACTATAGGAACACCAAAAATATAAATTATAAAGAATAATTTTGTAATATGCATTTCAGTAATTTATTGTCAGATTTTAAAACACCATCATGTTAATCACGTTAACCCCTATCCACACAATATTCTGCATCAAACATAATGGATCATTCTTGTGCAATAAAGGGAAGTATACAGCAATGGCTGGTCAGCTCAGAATCATTTTAAAGTGTCTGAGTGGGATATCCATGTTAACTGCAGCATGTGATATTCCAAATGAGCTAGCACTATAGAGACTGGTGGAAATCCAGACTAGCACAAGCAGACAATAATATTCACTGCGCTCCAGCTCCATGCTGCAAGACACATGCATCCCAAGGATGGACCAGTCTGCCAAAATCAGTTAAGCTGAAAGGCAACTGTCAAAGCAGTAAACACACGTAATACTCGACTAAGACTATTCCCAACATGTATGTAATAAAACATTTAAATAAATAGTGAAAGGTATATATGTTTAGAATTGCATTTTAGCATCTATAAATGGTACACTGTCAATTAACTCAGGCCTAGCAGGTGTGGCTAAATTAATGTTAACCAGCTTCTTGGCAAGTTTGATTGCATGTGTGAAAAGAATCATACTAAGTGACATCAGTTGTAACATATAGAGGATAGATGATAGAATATACTTAGCAAACTTGTAATACATGTAACTACCCAACAATACCCATATTGCAGTGACAAGCATTCCAAAAGATCTGCTCGCTACACTTTTCTTGGCCGAAATTTTCAGTTACTATTAAACGCATATATTAAACACAGATTTTTATTGCTGCAATTTACTAAATTTGAGTTGAAAATGCAAAGTATATTCAATTAGCATACATATTATCGCTTATGTATGTAAGCACAGTGAAAACATGTAAACAAACCGCTGTTTCTGTATTGCATGAGACGGACGACCAGTCTACTACGATTTCATGAAAAAGACAGAACCAAGTTTATAAGAATAAACAATATGTTGTTTAGAAGCTCGCATTATAAAACACTACTGTAATAGTTCAGGACGAAATAAATTGCAATTACAGAAATTAGGTGCACTAATTTTACTTTTTTTTAAAAATAATATACTCTATATGTACATATATATTTATTTTTTTACTTAGACAATCGGTCTTTGCCAAAGCACATTAGTTCAGACCGAGTGAATTTAGCGAAGACATTGGCCATCGGGCCACGGCTAATGTCGCACATTGAACACTGGGCCCCAAGAATACAACTGTCTTTGAGTACATGTTCATTCTCTAGCTCAAATTTGATATGGGGATTTGTGAACAAAACCATGAATTGAGCTTGGCCCTGTGTATGACCGGGTAGTGATAATGCTTCGCTATACTCACTACCCATCAATAAACAGGGCCAAGAGTTGAGCATGAGTTCGTACTCAAAAACGTTTCGTAATTGCAGCTGATTAACATAACCAGTTGATTTTAAAACAAAATGCTTTATTTACCAGCATGGCTAGGATTTATTTGTAGTCCTTCTGAACGTGTTAAATAGCTTGTTTAAATAACAACAACTTGCTTTTGACAAGTCTCTCATAATATTATGATATCGTGATACTCACAAAAGTGACAGAGCGTGTTTTGACAAGTTGCGAGTGTTGTGTATTTTCAAATTTACCGCCTCGTAATAATGAGGAAATTAAGATTGTTTTCACAACAAAATCAATTGCATTTAAAGGGTATATCAACGCAGGACTGTTGGATTTCCTGCAATTTCAGCAGTTCTCCTGTTATTGAAGAAATATCATTGTTATATGCTTACAATCCAACGGCGATGCCGAAATGACGCCATGTTTGTTGACAACAGCAGGCGCGCACTGTATTTTTTAAACAAACGGATAACCTCCACGTACTATTTGCATTAATTCATTTTTGAAAATTGACCGTATGATTCGGCACTACTATTAGAATATGGTCTTATAAATATTAGAATTAGTTATATTTATACGAGGTGCGGTCCGATTCGGAAGTAGACCAAATAGTAATATTCAAGATGGCGGACATCATGATTTTTAAAGAACATAATTAATTAACTGGGCGATACCATCCTAACTTAGGAGGAGCAGTGTGAGATTCCTGAAGAAATAAATTCAAAATACATTTACTTCTATGTATAACTAGGCTATATGGTCATCTCATGATGTGCATTTAATTGACAGTTACATTATTGAACGTGCCATTGCTATCACACAATTTCGATGTAAAAATATAAATTGATTACTAGGCCACTACCCACAACTGGACAAAGTCTGGAGGATGCGCAACGCATTTTGTCACCAATTGTTAATTGCTATAGATTACGTCTAAATAGGTAGTTTACGTGTGTTAGATAATAAGCATGCCGTGTGTTCATTGCATTGTTCATGTTGTCAGTTGGAATAGCTATTATACGATAACATGTTAATCTTTAATCGATTTGCTCTCATCTAGTGTGAATTATTTTAAAGACATACAATCACGGTGTGTTGACATATTGCGTGGTCAAACGTAACTTTTACCTGAAAGTATGTAGGCCTACATTTCATTTGATTACACGAGTATATTGGTTAATGTTAAAATAATTATTCATCCACATGCATATGTGTTGTCATGTAATGCCCATATAATCTGTATCATTCAAAGTAACATTATTTACCCATGCAATGTGTCTGGATATTACGTTTAAATATCAACTCCATTCTTGTGATGATGTATACTAGTTATAGTGTTTGGTATAAATCGAATCCAATTGCTAGGCAGAATATTTTATCAACGACCATGTATGTATAACCGTAAACGTTCGACACATCATTTGAAAACTGGAGGAAGCTTTTCCTTTGGATATTTCATCACCGATTTTATTCGTACTTCATGAACCATTAATTATGAAGCCCTGTTTACGCCAACTTAATGCCCACATGTACAGGTTTTACCTTTGGTAGATCTATGATGAAAACATTCTCATGCAGATAATAATATGCTTGCAACAAGCCATTAACCCTATCTACAAGAATTGACACTTCATGAATCATGTTGAAACGCTATCTTAATAGTATTGTCACGAAGTCGATATTTACCACGTACCCTTCCGGATGCCACATCATGCCTATAGCTATACACGAATTCCTTATAAGGGTGTTTCCATATAGCAAATGGTGTGCCCCATGTACTCAATCATAGGCTAAAAAAAACATGCGGTGTCACCTTAGGCACGTGGCTTATTTCGAAAATGCCTCTGTTCACCCAGTAGAGAATGGGTACCCGAAAATCACCATCAGAGAATGGGTACCCGGAAATCACCCATCAGAGCATGGGTACCCGGAAGGATGGCATGGGAATGTGAATGACAACCTAGAGATAGCGCATTGAACGGCAATTTGGGTTGGATACCCACCAGGAGGTTTAGAAGGAAAACTGGCAAACGCGATATAAGTGTGCACATTATTATTATTATCATCATCATCATCATCATCATCATCATCATCATGTATATGTGTTGTGAAGAGGTCTCTTGCACTGGGACGTAAGCAGAATCGGGTCCGGGTCGTTGTTGAATGGTGCGCCAGATTTTGGCTTGTCTATAAAGGCTGGTATATGTAGTATTCGTTCATTATTACCCACTCAAAACAACCACCCTCTGAAACAGTGGTCATTGCCTACTTTAAATGGTCTTTTGCAAGTGTTAAGTAAGTGATGATCAATTGTTTCAGAGGATGTAAAACAACCAATAGTGTTGTGCATGTCTACACCTAGAAGACTCGGGCTTCCAAACAGCGTGATCAAAGTTTTCAAGTGTTTATGTATGTTATAGTCAATGCCTAAAATCAGGCAATGTGTTCAATTAATTCAAGCAATGTTTAACAAGCCTGAAATGACAAAAATAACTGCCTATATTTGACAGATTGACTGGCGTGAGTTTGATGAAAACAATTGAAGATAATGCGTACGTTTTTGTAGATA
>JAUTBT010022794.1:0-20615 GCA_032361225.1 Lepetodrilus schrolli
ATATAAAACACTAAATTACTAGCTTCACAAAACCAAAACACAACTCAAGTCAGACAACAAGAGTAATCAGCTGGTAAAGTGACCTCATGTTTTGTTTTAAACAGTATTGTAAGTTAGAAACATTGTGTGAAGTGGCTCTAAATGGGACTTTTGTCGGGAAACTATGTTGAATATTGGAAACACTGTTGATGGGTGTTTTTTTTGGAATTTGGTTCTGTATTCTAAAGGCAGGCCAAAACATCTGGCACCATGTCACCAATATGTCTATGATTATCCATCGGAATTTATGGAACAGCGGGTGGACATTGGCTAGAACAGTCTGGATATTACGGTAAATATCATCGCAAAAAACAATGATTACGTAGTTGCTAGATGCATATCCATATGTCTGTGCTAACCGTAACCATATCCGTCAAGCAAATATGTGGTCAAATACTTCTACACTACAGCTGTTCTAAAGCATCCCGACTTACGGCAGTCTCTCGTCGTGTCTTTTGTGTTTTTGTTATC
This sequence comes from Lepetodrilus schrolli, assembly GCA_032361225.1. NCBI lineage: Eukaryota > Metazoa > Mollusca > Gastropoda > Lepetellida > Lepetodrilidae > Lepetodrilus > Lepetodrilus schrolli. Next base: position 511 of record JAUTBT010022794.1, read on the forward strand.
TTTTTCTTCTTGGTATTTTCATCCATCCTATCTATAGTCTCTACTCATGTGCAAGCACACAGAGTTATGCCATACATTGACAGCTACACGAAACACGTTTGTTTCTACTGGAAGTCGCCATTTTGATATATCACGTGACTTTCAAGCGGAAACGTGTACACTATTGTGTGAAGCGTCGTACAATCGTCTCTAAAAGACGCGAAACAGCTTTACTTTGAATGAATAAGAAAAGTGTATTAAAGAGGCAAGATCATACTTACATAGGGAATAATGCTCACTATCGGGGTTATTGCATACACTATTTCCCCGACATGTGAGATTTTTTTTCAGATTTTTTAGTCATCGAGAAATATATGTATTTCCTATCCAAAGACACCTACGCCCGTGCCGGAAGTTGTGACATCAGCTGGTTAAATTACTGCGTAAGAAAAAAAAATTGACAAATGGATGTTGATCAGTGACAGAATAATATTGACAGCAGTGATTTTCTTTTTCGGTGTTTGATGTGAGCCGTCGTTGGATCTCTTGACCACTCATTTTACCACTCTGAGTTTGGGTTTTTATCTGTGATGGGGCAGTAGGGTCTAAACGGTTGCATAAAACAGACCCGACACAGACCCATGATGGGACTGCCTCGGACTCTAGTGAATTAGTTGTCTATTCCGTAGTCCACGCGTAAAAGTCTATATTTACAACAGAGCACTGTTGGGAAAGACCTCCTTTGCATTGGTTATCCGGTGTCTTACAGTTTGGTTAAAACATTTTAAATATTTAGAAAAAGAAAAGAAAAAAGAAAATACTTGCAAGTATGATCTTGCCTCTTTAAATCATTTCAAACTATGAACTTGTCAACAATATTTTTGGTAAACTCTGTGACAGTATAGTACGAGGAACACCATTAAACACTGCCTAGAACACTCGCCATTAAACACTGCCTAGAAAATGTTTTTTAAATATAGCAATACAATGGCGTCATCCCATCATACCCTGCACACTGGCACATGTCTACTGCGTGACAGAAATATACACCTAAAGTTAACCGTGGACCACCATGTGTAATTAAAAGATGAATTCATTTTAGATTTTGTGATGCAGCAACAATTTTAACTGCCTCCTGACAGTTTTAATCAATCATTTCCCTGGTAAACTAATATGAGAATGGCACATTATTTCATATAATTTAATAAAAAATATTATATAGGGGATGAAATTCGCTACACTGCGATTTTAATCATTGTGTGCTTTGAATTTGAGACAAACTATATGCATTATTATAAAAATACATATTTTGAATATTTCACAAACTGGCGATATTAATAAATTGTTAGTTGACGACTAGTGTTGATAAAGCATACACTAATGTTCATTGTATAATGGTACACGTATTGATCTGGGGCCCATTCCACAGAACAGTTGCAGCTACAATTGATTGGAAGTCAAATTTTCGGAACCCACTATTAATGTAAGTCTGGTTGCATGAACCTCTTTTATATCTACAATAATGTTTTAGCTGCAACCATACTCTCATGTATTGTAGCAGTAACAGTTTTATATTCAATGGACTTACATGTGTAGCGGTTCTGAAATTCTGACTAACAATCAACTGTGGCGACAACTGTTCCGTGCAACAGGGCCCCGGGTGCATGTGATCAACACACACAAAATGATTAAAATGTAAAAAAATAAAAAAATATTTGGATTTGTACGAATTAAACTGTCTTAAATAGATTTCTCTCCACTTCAGCAGCAACCCACAATTTCAGCTGATATATTAAAACCTCAATGTACAGTATTACTATTGGCTCTATTCCACTACACATGAAAAATGTTTCAGCTGAATTAGCTTAATCCCTTTGGTGCTGGGTTATTTCAAATGCATTTTAGTTGTCATGACTGAACCAACATGGCAATCACGCTGATTATTAGTGCATACATGTCAGTGGCAATACTGGGCCGCTTATTAACGGAATGTTTTAATTAGAACTCGTTTCGCAAATACCTTAGCTACAAGAGAAATCTCCATACATATTTCTCTACTGAGAAATTGTGATTGCAGTCTTGGGGAATCTTGTCCCAAGTAATTGTTGTAAAAAAATCCATCCAGCAGCAGTCATTGTCTCAGAGGGAAATCTATATGGACATTTCACTTGTAGGCAAGGACATTGTGTTCTCAGTAGAGTTGCTCAAAGATCTTTATATGATAAGTGAAAATTTAAATACTTCTGCTGCCACAAGATTATTTTACTTCTGTACTAGTCAGCAAAACAAATTACGGGTTGGCTAATTTCATGGGGAAGATTTCTACCAAATTTCGGAACAGCTTGAGGAATCCAGTGCCATTCTTCTTCGAATGCATCTGCAAGTTCATGAAGAGTACCCAGAATCAGTAGACATATGGAAATTCTGCATTGTTAATTTAAAATGATACCATGTTAATATGTACCCCCCAAAAAGCTAATGGTCATTAATTTTGAGCATAGTATCAAATATGGAAGGAGATCAATGTTAAACAGTTACACTTTGCTGGCATTCACTACTGGATTAGGGCTGTTAACTATTAGCATTACTATTAAATAACCCCCGACTCATCAATGTGAGTGGAAATATTACTACATAATTAAATTACATCTAATCAAGTAGCAACTACTACCCATTCATTTTGTATCAGAAGAGCCATGTTATTTGCTTGGAAGTAGATACCGTTATGTACATATATGTCCATTAAGAAACAAAATACAATTTTTTTGTTTTATATGACTGTTGATTTATTTTATATTGACATGAATGATTCATAATGAAAGTGACAGTGTGATGTATTCAATTCTTAACAGGGCATTATACAACATAAATACAGATAATGATCTAGTCCATTCTGGTCTTCAGTATTCTCGTAGTCACTTTGTCCTTTTCTCTGCAACATAGTATGACATAAACATTACAAGAAAACAATGAATTAACAAAAACTCCTTTTTTTCCATTGCAACAAATTAATAGCTGCATATTAAATGGCAGTTTGAAATAATACGATTTGATAATGTAGGGATTATCATTGTGTTAACATTCCAGGTAGCTAGACAAAGTGTCTGCCATGTTTACAATGGATTAAGATTTTGTGTATTTCCGAGCGGGAATGAGGATGTCATTTTAATGTAAATTCACTTTTGAATGTACACCATGTCTATTGACTTGTTACTTGTATCAATAAAAACATCCTACTAGATGGGTCAACTTACATAATGTGAACAATACCACCCCATCCAGACACAGCATCTCTGTCAAATGCATTCATCAAAGCCTGGGATATCGTCTCAAAGAGGTCATCAGGGGCCTAAAACATGTATTTTGTCCTGCTCTCATCATTGGTGTACACATTACATGCCATTGTCATCAGTATTTGAACCTGTAACCTTTGGCTCTGAAGTCCAACGTTCTACCCCCCACCCCCCAATGGCACATAAAACCATTGTCGGGCAAGCTAACTTTATTTCTGGCATCCCCCTTTGGCACTCTTGATTTTCAATAAATATTATTATCATCATTATTATTTAATATTAATTAGTGTAGGTAGTAGCATCCTATGTTATGATAATTTTAAGAAACTATATAATTGACAACAAATGTTTTATAAAACTATAAAAAATAAAATTAATTGAAAACACGACCAAAAAAAAAGAAGAGAAAAAAGGACCCGTAGATGTTTAGAATGGCACTCTAGTTTTCAGAAATTTACACTTATTTCTACCCCTGAGAACTGCTGCACATGATGTAATGCATGCAATTGTGATAGTTGTTCCAAGAAGCACTTGTAAACTGTTCATAATGCACATACTATTTGAAATATATATTCCATGGATGGAAAAATAGCAGTAGCCAATAATGTCTATCCCTGATATTGCAATACAAAATATGTGGCAATACCAACATCCACAAATGTGTCACTTAATTATACGTACCAAGTCTGGTTCCCATAGTGACTCGCACATGCCGTACATCTGTTCTGAGCATGTTCCACTGACAACAAAGTCATCGGTCTCCATAGGGCAGCCAATCAGATCCATGGATGCAATGTATGGCTGTTTTGTTTTGGGGTCCAGGCCAGCTATCACTGGCTCCACAAAGTATGGACCAAACCTAGACGGATAAATTAACAATTACGTGTAGTGATAATACCAGGGATGTAAACTACCGCTCGCCCGTACACCCGAGTCAAAATATACTACCGGCAAAACAATAAATTACAACCACCAGCCCATCGGGCTACCTGTTATTTTAACATGTTCTATGTACGATACAGTCCCCACACAATCAATCACCCACGAATGCATAATTGATATCGAATCAGCTGCGTAGTCTGCCGACTCGTAATCACAGGTAGGCTAGGATGACACTGTGAGGAGTTTCGAGTTGGCACAATTCAATACAATACTAACACCGCTATGCAACTTCCAATTACACGCCCCTAATATACTATTGGTAATAGCTTCCAAAGTCCTTCCAAACTTTCCCTATTTGTGCAGAAGTGATTTATGCACAATATGGCTGCCTTCAACAGTGACAATAAATAATAAATTTGAATCATGTGGATCTTTATTCTTTATCAAAGAAATATAAATCATCCAATGATATATAGTCTCGCCAATGTTCTTATGAGCATGAAAAGTGATAAAAAAACGCTTCAAAACAAATGGTTGTCCCAGTTTAAATGGCTGCGGTACATGACCACTATTGCTGCCTCTGTTGCTGTTGTCCAAGGAGAATTAACCTTTACATGATGAATATGTCATACAATTTATTGTAACACATCATGCAAACAACGGGTAGGTCTATTTAATAGTTAATAAGGAAGGGCACATTGTAATTGTTGTACATAGTGAAAGATTAGTATTACTATTAAAAATACATACCATTATATCTAAAAACATTCCTCTCATGGTAATGTGGCCAGGGCTTTGCCAAGTCATTTCTAATTGGCCCTAAATTCTTTGATACCTGTCTGGTTAATGTTGAACACCAATCAAACAATTGTGACTTATTCCGACTACTTTTGTTCTGCTATATATCCATTACTTGCTGGGCTAGTAGTCCAAGTAGATTCCCACCAGGTCTGTTAAGTTTTGAAACCTGCTGGCTAGTAACATATTTCCATTAGTTTTCATCCCTGTAATAATAACTTATTGAAAATTGCTATGACCAATGCTTAAGTACCATGACCACAGACTATCTTACTAGTGAATTATTGTCCCATTGTCGATAAATTATCCAGAATCACTAGTCATAATTAGTCATAATCATGTGTAACACAATATTTCTACTCAGTTTGTGTGAACAGACTAATTGTCTTTGTGGGAAACTTACCTTCGCTCGTAGAGAAGATTTGACACCATGCTCATGAAAGTCTTGGGTTTTATCCGCCTGTTTTCTCTGAGCTCATACAGTTTCAATCGGAAGTTGAGTCTTTGTGAACTATTAAATAGAACATAATATTAATGACAATATTTTTTTCTTTACAAATTACTAGCTGATTAAAGCAAAATGTTTGTGAAACTATATTCTAGATAATCATGAGGATATTTATCAGCATAATTTAATATATATATAAAATGACAGTGACAGAAAATTAGATTATACAGTAGTCAACAGTACACTAATATCAGTACAACACTGCACAACAGTCAACACTGGCTACATGCAATTTCAGTGCATTACATTGTTTGGACATCTGTAGCCAGTCCAGGCAGACCAAGATATAGATGAGGTCCCATCTCAAAGATCTTGTCAAACTCCATGCTGATGGTCTGCGCCTGAATACCAAACCTCCGGTCAGCAGCTATAGCCACACAATCCTTGCCCTTCATGGCAATGATGGCTGCTCCATTGTAAGCAAGGATGCTCTGCAATGACAAGCTTTTACTGTAAACTAATACATCTAAATCAACTCTATTTGATTACCATTGGTGGTGGCACCTAACCTCTGCACTTCCAACACAGTGCAGTGTCCGTGGATAATTTATTAGTATGATTAGCTTTAAAAGAAAACACACTAATTGTTCAACGTATTAATCCACACACACTAGCACTTCTGAATGGATACAGTATGATAGTTGGCAAATGTTAGTCACTGCCCCCTCGCATTTATCACTAAATCTGTCCGAATCTCGGTTGCAAAATGTATTTCATTCCAAAGACATCTAGCCATGATTTTAATAACCAAATAATTAAATTATAATAACAGTTTTTGCAATAATTGATCTGTATTATTTAATTCACATATGATGTTGTGATCGAGGAAAGGCCACTGATTATCTATCAGAAGTTATGGAACTGCAGGTGGACAGCTGATGGAACGGCCTGGATATTTCAGTGAACAAAAGTCATAATCGCAAATACAATGATTATTTGCGCCTATCGGGCCCTTCTAAACTATTACATGCACCTATGCATCACAAGGGGAAACGACCATAAGACGGTACCCAGTTAAAAAAGTTCCATTCACTTTACGTTAAATAATTTTGTTGTTTAATGTTGATATATTTGTCCAAAAATGTAAATTTAATAGCGAATATTTCCCTTTGACATTATTCAAATATTGCGAATGTCTTGCCAATTAAACACCGATTTCTTGTCCGATTACAACTAAACATGGCATTGTCGATTCTATTCTGGAAAAACTATGTTAGCGAGTGTTCAAAGTTTGCAAGCAGGAGCGAAGAGTTGGTTGAAAGCAATCTCATGTGCTTCAGTTTACCCATGACAACGATTGCCACATCATTCGCATCCAAGGTCCAGGCATCCATTAGAGATTTGAGGTAGCCTACAGTAAAGTTCTGTAATATTATATATGCTGACAATTTCATGCCGTAATAAATTTAATATGCATGTATACTAGTTGCTACACATTGTCCAATAATGGTTTGTTCTTATCTCCTCCATATATTCAAATTATATTGTAAACAAATTACCAATGTTCATTCAATGTGTCTAGCTTAAACAGAAAGCATCAATACCACTGTGCAGCTTTCGGTAAGATGCACCCAAACTAAAAATAACTCAACGTGATGGTAAACGAGATTATGCATAGCTTTGGTTCCCTATTTACAACCGAGATTCGGCCGAATATTGAGTACTACATGCGAGGGGGGTTGTGATCTCCACGTTTGCCGGCATTTCTGGAAATGCGATAGGTGCAGGGCTCGACAGTAAGGATTGTCCACCTGCCCGAGACAGGTATTATCTACAGACGGACATATGAAATGGCCCAGATTAACAAGCCCTTAACCTACAGGGCAAGTAGTTTCATGTCCGACAGGACACAGAGACCTCAAAATGTTAATGTAGAGTCCTGAGGTGGTACATTAAAATATAAAAACAAGAACCTAATGGTGTACGGTGCTATTTAATGTTTGAAAAGGTGATTGTATAGTTAACATCTGCAACAAGTGGATATTTGCAAGTAGCTATGACAGTACTACAGGTGTTTACACGAAAACCAAGGACCTTTACAATTAAGATTACATTGGCCAATATACCCGTTTCTCGCCGTAACATGTATACTCACCATAGCTAAAACAATGGCTTAACTAATGTACTATTCCACTGCGCAATAGGGCAACTGTCTGGCCCGAGAAATTAACTGTAATCGACTTGAAAAAATAAAGCAACTAGGACGTTTAAGATTGCAAGTCACCAATGCAGCAGCGGAAGTGTCCAAGGGACGCAACTCGTATGAATCAAATGTAATTGATACCGCTAACGACAGTCTAGAGGCGGTTCTCATATAACAGGTAATGTTCAAGCAGGTCACTGGATCGTATTATACGAAAACTTATTATAAAAAATAGTTTTTATATTATTTGATATAATAGCATGATAATAAAATCACTAATATATCGAAATATCACTCAGCCGTAGAGGCGGCTGGGTGATAATTCGATATATTAAGTTTTAAAGTGATTATATTATTATTATATTATTATATTATTATATCAAATAATATCCAAACTATTCTTTTTTTAAATAATCTTTCCAATGACATGATCCAGAGTCAAGTGCCTAAGCATGTTGCTGCTTCTAGAGTTACAACGTCGCAGATTCGATTACATTTCAATTATAACTTACGAATCTATTTAGTAGCTCGAAAAGTGGAGAACCTCAAGTAATAAAACCCCGTATTCGCCCAGGTAGGAACGTCAACAACTTACGACCAGTTGTCAGTAATGTTGTCAAGTTTCGTATTCCAATTATATCTATGAAACAGAGGACCGCTGTCGATCCTGGAATTCTAACCCGAGTTGCTGGATTGCGAGTCCAACGCTCTACCGACTGAGCCAAAGGGGTAACAGAGACCAGTATGAGAATCTTATAATCACACCCGGCTACATTCTCCCCATCCACGTGGTGAATCGTCCTCGAGTCACTAATCCAGTCACTTCAGCGAGAACAGACCACCCGAATACACGTTGGGCGCCATTGTAACAGCAGGGCCACCGACAATCCTGGGATTCGAACCCGAGTTGCTGGATTGCGAGTCCAAGGCTCTATCGACTGAGCCAAAGAGGGAACTCCGCTGACCGAGACCAGTAGGAGTATCTTATACCACACCCGGCTACATCTATTTATCGGAACAGTTATTCTTGAACTAAGGTCTCTTGAAAGAAAATACTGAACCAGCATTGGGAGCACGCTAGTTACTGATACCTTCATATGCGTGTGAACACAGGCACTTAAAGTAAATTAGGATGAGTAATTAGGCTGTAAGAGCCGCTGTACGGAGAGCAGAATCTCTTTATGCTTCTGGGGCCTGTTCCACAGCATAATCGTAGCGCTACGAGAGTCGTAACACCTTAACTAAAGTACAAGGGTTATGAGTATCGTAGCGCTACGCGTATTTTGTGGAACGGATCCCTGATCTTTGATATCTGATAAATTGCTGAATTGCAGTCCATATGGATCAAATTGCGTATGTTAAATTAACTGCCATGATCACATTTGGAGTGCTAATGTTCCAACTGAGTATGGCGATCAGAGATGTTGTCTAATTTCCTTATACATTAATCAGACAAATATGACCACATCGTGCAGATCATTAATCACATGTTTATAGTGTATTTCTGTTTATGGTTGAATTTCAAATCATCTCGCACATCAGTCGATATTTGTTATCATTATGCCAATGAGATAAAGCCCATGGATAGCACTGTTCAAAGATCATGCGAGGTCATCCGATCACAGAATACACCCAGAACGTCAACAATAATATTTAATTTAATCAGACCGTCACCAAGACGTTCAACGTTTGTACATGGGGTAATGTTTTGTCCTGTAATCCATGATCATGTAATTAGCATGTTTGCATTTTATATACTAGTATGTGAAGATCGCGGTAAAATTCGGAAAGTGTTAATGTTGTCGGGTTAGTAGAAAGTGTTATTAAAATACTATGCAACACAGATGACAATAAATACGATATCATAGCCCCCTATGCCGATTGTTACTGTATTTGAATGTTCCTGATTAAATCGTAGCGATTCATAAGACTTCACAATGTAATAGTCATATGATCGATGCCCTGCCTCCTCCACGTCAATATTACTTCAACTTTTTATAAATTTGCATTTCAATATGTCCATGTTGTCTGGTACGGTATACGTGTTTGTAACATTCTCGGCTGTTCGGTGTGGGAATCGCCAGCAGATCTCGATAACAGTAAAATTGGCATGTAACTTATTATTTCAACTACTAGTAATTAATAAGGCAAACGACACACTTGATATTATGCCATGCAACTTACCCAATACGCCACACTAGACGATCACATAACTATAAAATAGTATGTGATGAGAGGAATAGATGAAGACACCAAGGGCAATAGGTTCTACAGTGCGGGCAAGCTACGTATTCAGGTGTGTTCACGAAGTCCATGTGGCGGCCTTGGTATATAGATGTACTAGTATCTATAGTCTCATCGAACGACTTGGTATCTATAGTCTCATCGTTTGACTTGGAATCTATAGTCTCATCGTATGACTTGGTATATGTAGTCTCATCGTATGACTTGGTATATGTAGTCTCATCGTATGACTTGGTATCTGTAGTCTCATCGTATGACTTGGTATCTGTAGTCTCATCGTATGAATTGGTATATATAGTCTCATCGTATGACTTGGTATCTGTAGTTTCACCGTATGAATTGGTATATATAGTCTCATCGTATGACTTGGTATATATAGTCTCATCGTATGACTTGGTATCTGTAGTCTCATCGTATGACTTGGTATCTGTTGTCTCATCGTATGACGTGGTATCTATAGTCTCATCGTATGACTTGGTATATGTAGTCTCATCGAATGAATTGGTATATATAGTCTCATCGTATGACTTGGTATCTGTAGTCTCATCGTATGACTTGGTATCTGTAGTCTCATCGTATGACTTGGTATCTATATTCTCATCGTATGACTTGGTATATGTAGTCTCATCGTATATCTTGGTATATGTAGTCTCATCGTATGACTTGGCATCTGTAGTCTCATCGTATGACTTGGTATCTGTAGTATCATCGTATGACTTGGTATCTATATTCTCATCGTATGACTTGGTATATGTAGTCTCATCGTGTATCTTGGTATATGTAGTCTCATCGTATGACTTGGTATATGTAGTCTCATCGTATGACTTGGTATCTGTAGACTTATCGTATGATTGACGTGTTTACAACCACGGTGTTCTATTCAGATTAAATTGACATTCAACCTTTTCTGAGAATGAGTTACGTCAAGCAAAGCAATAGTGGCAAAACAATATACTGTCAAACAATGAGTCATGTGTCGATGTCCGAGTTAATTTGCAATTATCGGACAGGATTACTGCATAAATATAGGCAATTACAGGGCACGTCTGAATTCCTGGATAAAATATGCATTCACTGTCAGCAATAACAGTCATAAACAGTCCCATACATTGACCCTGGTCACACGATTGATGTTCACGATTGTGCATCTATTAATTACACGTTTGACATCAGCTTCCTATAATTAATTGAATTAATGCTATCGTGGTGTCAATCATCAATATATAAAATATAATAACCCTTTCTCAATGACATAGTCTTAATGGGCAGAATATACATTACACATTCTTAAATCGCTTGGCGTATTTGATTACTAGAGTATTGTCTCATTCCTTTTTGATAAATTCCATTTTAATTTTGGATATAGCGAACAACCCTACAAGAACATCGTCAGTTACTGGACGTGTGGTCTGATTTTAATAGGATCTAACACCCATTGTTCACCATGCACTGTAGATCACACTTTTATGCAATTTGTTATTACTCCGAAAACAAGGAATTTATGCTTTTCACGTTGAATTTATTTTTCGGATATTAGAAACTTCCATATAATATATGCTACAATAGTTCGTCTCAAAGTTTGAAATGCTCACAACTTGTGTGGAGTGTGCTTTCCACGTGAGTTCAACGCACCTTGTTGTCCGTACATTTATAAATACATGTATACACTTGGAGACCAATAACCATAGTGTGATACCCAATCTCCCTCAGAGTATACATCATATATGTTTCTCCACACGTCTCTTCCCACTCAGATTCAACGCGAGAAATGCCTTCTCTTCCCACACTGATGGAGTGATTTCAGTAATATATTAACAATACTTGATATTTTATTTAATTAAGATTGATTGGTGTGGACGATCGATACTGGATACTCAAAGTCTTGGGTATAAGTGACCGAATACACCGCCTATTCACTTGCATGTAATATCATCAGTCAGGCCAGATTGCAAAGGAACCTATTCAATGGGTCCAGTGGCCAGGAAGGAACTGAAAATGATTGCCCAAGTTATCCATTCAACACACCGTTCGAATGGTTCACGTGGAAAGCTATGAATAGTTTTAATCTCACAGCATGGGACAGCCATTCAGTCCTGACACGATGTTAACATTTTGTATAGGTTCCAGAGGAACAATTTATAATGCACACATATTGTCTTCATATGATACTGCATTAATATCGGTATATGAGAACAGCCCATGCACATAGATCTAGTCATACCACGGCGACAAACATACGGTACAACGATAGTCTCATTAAATTCGATGTGACTGTCTTTGGATACGAACACGACTTACTGTATTAAAAGTAACAGAGGTGCTAGAGATTTGTTTTACTGTAAATCATGAAATTAATGCGTCACTAATTTAATGCGACCTCAAGCTTTTAGACATAAATGCGACAACAATTAAATGCGATCGACCATGTTTTTCCCCGGACCTACATTTCATTATTTTACATAATGCGTAGGAATTGAATGCGGCCATACGCCAATCGCATTTTTCGCATTAATATCCCGCTCGCATTAATTTCCTGATTTACAGTATGTTAATCGATGACTGTATGTATATATCCATTGCCAATACGATGAGAGTATGCTTAATTATCAGTCATGTAATAGCATCAAGAGACATTGAGATTAATCAAGTTGTTTTCCCCTGTGATGCCAAGAAATAAACTTTCGTCTTACCTCAAGACTACACAGATTTTTTTGAGTACGATGTCATGCTAACTCGAATTAAGTATGGGGATTTTTAATTAAACTTTGAGGAGCATGCCATCGTGCACGTAACCTAGGGGCACGATTTCGGCATGAAGTCATGGCAGTACTAGAATGACGATAGCGCTTTGTCTCATACAGAACTAGTTGATTACTGTTGTATGGTTTCAGTTCAAATGTACTATAGCAGCACGATCAGCACGACGAAGAAAGCTCCAAGAACGACGACGCTTTGACATTCAGCATTAGATCCTATATGGACAATCATATGATTGATGGGGCCAGCAATAGTTTGGGGAAGTCTTCGAGGTGATAACCATTTAACCATTACTCTCGCCAGTACAGAACCTACTATTTGATGAGACAGAGCACCCTGGAATATAGCTCGATATTCCTCTAACCTTCGCCTGACAATACCCATATACACAGTCTCTTATGGTCAACAGGGAAGGATAGAAGAATCTAGCTAATTGGCATGCAACTGTATGATGCAGTTCATAAAACAAATATACAACAGGTAATTTAACGGACAGGGTCAGACAGAACGGTGACGTTTCATAGATGCCATAGCAAATGTACAAATGCAATCGACTATTTCAATACGCATATTGTTTGTTTAAGCCGAAAGGTTGATCGGCATCTATACACATATCTCTTGATGGACAGTATGAGGAAATATATTTGTTTATTTGAATGGTAAAAATATGGACCCTAAAAGTGTAATGGTACTCATCAACCACCAATATTGTTTACTTGACAGAGATGACAGATTATTTTATTAATGAGGTAATTATATAATTATTTCATCGTCCTGTTTCTTTTAGTAAACGATCAGTTGGTTAAAAAATGAAGCAATTTCATGGAATTTGATCTTCTTAGGTGAAAAGCATGGTATTCAATATGTCACATGCAAACACACAATTACAATTTCCTGTATTCTCTCACATTAATACTACCGTAATGATAATCAGATAATCCCTTCAACATCAGCCCATCCCCGCCTGTCGTTCTCTCCCACACACGTCTTTGTCTACGAGAATAATCATGTATGCCATTACATGATCTCCACAGGACAGTAGGACGGCCATGCTGTTTGGTAATGTCGTTATTATGGAAATCTCTTCACGTAAAGATAGTATGCAGGCCATCACTACGACGTCCTTACTCTGGAACTCGGTCAGGAAGAACGAGGTACATGGTGAATCCACATACAAGCTCAAAGTATCTAGAATGCTGGTGCAATTATTTAAATTAATGAAATATTGATCTGCCGAATCTCAAGCTTGGCTAGATGCATTTTGAGAAGAACTTGATGCGGGTAATTGTTCTACGTGATGCTGACCTTGAATCAGACTCGGATATTTGTTTCTGGAATTATAACGCTCCATACACCAATGCATGCATGAGAGGCTAAAAAAAGAAGAAATGTTATACATCTATTTGAGACAAACAGTTTCCGCTTAAAGGTGAAATGGAGTCAAACTAGCAATAAGGCATCAGTTCACAAGTAATTCATTTCCTGGTTGCTCAGCTTAAGGAAGTGACGTCAGATTCCTCTGTTAGATTGGCTGTGTTGTCCGCGTGCCGAGTATGAGTTCATGGCTAGAAATACAGATGCATATGTAAAGAGTCTACGGGCATATTAACACCATATCAACTAATTGTGTACCCAGGCGCCATTGACAAACCGGTCAAGTCCACGTCTTCCAGCAACTCAGTGGAAAACAGCTGTGACCTTCTGTATTTTGGTTCTAGTCGGAGATTTGAGGGATGCATGGTTCCTGACCATTACTATAGTATAACATAAATACATGACCATTACTATAGCATAACATAAATACATGACCATTACTATAGTATAACATAAATACATGACCATTACTATAGTATAACATAAATATATGACCATTACTTTAGTATAACATAAATGCATGACCATTACTATAGTATAACAAAAATATATGACCATTACTATAGTGTAACATAAATATATGACCTTTACTATAGTATAACATAAATATATGACCATTACTATAGTATAACATAAATACATGACCATTTCCTAGACAGATTTGGTGTAATTAAATGATGTCCTTAAGATCAAAAAGTAATGCTGTTTTCAGAAAAAGTTGTACATGTATTGAATGCATGTATTGAATGCATCTAATTGTCGGGTACATTACCTATTGCCCATCATAACTGAAAAACAATGTCAACGTAATATAACGATATGCTCGCCATATTCTAACTATATCAGTATTTCAGTGAACTCTACAAAACGCAACATGCATTATTTCAAATTAAATTCTAAGACGGATGTGCACACGTTCTTGGTTGCTTAAATATTAAATATATCTCACGCTCACATTTGTAAACAAATCGACTGTTAACACATTTAATTTGGAGTTTCCAGTCAAGGTAATTTGTCACCTTCATAATCATCTGAATATTTGTGTTTTGATCACTTATGTCATAGATAATATATACCTTCTGTTTATCAGAACAAGACTATCAATTTGTTTCCATGTCGGTAATTTTATTATTTGGGCATTGCAGTCTTTCAAGTCAACAGGTAATGCCATTAGCAATGCTATTATGATCAGAAAATGTGGACAATGCACAGATAAAAAAGTGTTAGTGTGAGAAAAATGAAATATTACCGGGGAAGCTTGAGTACATAATCTTATAGCATTGCAGCTGAATATCTCTCTCTCTCTCTCTCTCTCTCTCTCTCTCTCTCTCATACACACACCCCCACACACACAAACACACACACACACAAACACTCACACACACACACACACACACGCACACACGCACATTACTTCAGCAGTTCTCTGATTGCTTTTACCATGATGAACATCCACAATGTTTAAATATAATTACTTATAAATTATTATGCCATGATTTACTTCTGTAGATGCTCAGAGCTCACAGCTAAACTGATCATACATCACGTCAGTTCCTTGATCGTTGTTTTGCTTGATAGCATGGAAACTGCTGGCTATTTCAATGCGCAATTAATTAGATGGAAATGCAATATATGCATACATTGATGTCTCTTGGAAGACAATAAACGAGGAATTCACCAATCCAATTACAGTATTTGCATAATAACATCGACTCTTGGGACCACATCACCTGCTACGTAGGTATGTGATTTCTATTTACTGTGTAGTGATAGTAGACAACGCATGACGGGGAAGATGGTACATTACTGTCATTATATAATTATATGCATGGTGTTTGATTTTGTTATTAGTTTTAGAAATGGCAAGTTTAATTAATTCGTGTCTGCTAATATATTTAGCAAATATATGTCAGTTCCAAAAGAAAGAAAACTGAAGACCGTATCTTCATAACGCTTTCACAGAAATTGGTGGATAGACAAATATATCTCTGACTAATGAGATACACTGGCACATGTAATGAGCAGTGTGACACCTAATATCTATCTCTATACTGTACTATTATTCTCATTAAATATATCGGTCGACTGTGTATAGCATCTCATTACATACTAGTACACACAATACTGTACAGTCTCAATACGCAGCCCACGTACACAGACTCACTTATATGTCCACAGGCACTTGAAGCAGGTCATTATTTTGTTTTAATACATTTTTATGCATCTATGTGTAGTGATACTATTTTGAAAATAAAATAAAATATAATAAAATATGGATCCATCCACTGACATATTATATATAGATATAATAAAATAACATTACTATTTATTTTTTAAAGACTTTATTAAAACATAGTGACAATGCATTGCCTATACCTAACATTTCAGTGCATATCTTAATAGCAGTGTAGATTCGACACAATCCATAACCAACTAATGTACAATTTATTAGTTCTGTTAGACACTGCATCATTATTAACTTTACAATGACTGCTAGCAGTGTAGATACTACATTATCCGTATCACGACATTTCGTTAACTGTCCATTATCCTAATTCAATTTAGTCTCAGTGGGGTCTACAAACATGGCTATTTGTGGAATCAGTAACAGCAGAATATATCTAGGATCAATATTGATGTATGCCATTTAAGACGTCTCACGCAGAGATTATGAACTTAATAATTACTAGTATTTTTTCATGTACGGAATACATTATCTGAAGGATACTCATGATACTAGAAAATAATAATGTACGTGAAAAGACAACGTTGGATTCCACCTGACATTCGTGTAGAGTCTAGTAATAGTAACTCCACGTATGTGCAATTTATTACCTAACGTATTAATTGTATTTTCTAAGCACGAGTGTTTCACGATATTAATATTTTCAAATGTGCGATACTGTAATTAAGAACCATATTGCAACGCCCATAACATATGCATAAATCAACCACTACAAATCAACTTTCAGCTCTAATATTCTATTTCATTCCTGCAAACATCATTTTGACATCATCTTAATTAACTTAGAAATCACTCGTGAAATCAACACATAAAACACGGCTCATGCACTTGCTATGTTATAGATGTCTGCTCTTTTGTCAGACTTACAGCACAGTGGCCAGTCAAATAAAACACGTAATAAAAAACATTAAATATTTGTCTACGTGTATGCCATAGTATTGACGGAAACTCTTGCTTCAATCAACTCACTATTACAAAGTAATCGAACTATGCACGCAACACTCATGATCATGAATAGATAGGGATTAATTTAAATGACTTCATTTTGTATTATAATCTGACAGCAAGGTATATCTATGCAGTAACATTAATTACTATTAATATCATGCATTCAATGATATGCAGTTTACTTACACAATGGTGTAGTTTATGGCTAACATTAGAGCTGCGGTTACCTTAACAATTACGCCGGTTCGTACATGACATCTCTGGAACTAGATATATACTAAGTGCATTTAATGTGGCTAAACGAGTGTTTCAGTCAAGGATATACATAACTCATTTTCTGCTCTCTGTCTACAGATTAACATGTAATTTAATTCATATTTGACAGGACAGTTATTTACAGAAAGGATGTGCTACTTAACTGTCTGAATAATATGATAGCGGTTTTCATAATTCAATCAATGACCATTTCAGTAATGTCGCTCGATGTGTTTCCTATTATAATACAGCAATACTCGAGTAGGCGTTATTGATTACGTGATTCTTGTTAAAGTAAATCATCTAAAGACGTTGTGAAATATTTTCTACATTCGAATATTCACAAAGGGGCCTCGTTGAATTCTCCCTGCCGTTCCGATGCGTTGAAAAGATTATTTGGAGGTACAAATGCGATTAACGAGTACGTCATGTGATTGCACGTTTGTAGTTGTAGCGTAAATGTAGTTTAAAGAGATAACTGATGTCCGTAACTGCTACTCTACAAACTACACACCACCTACGTTCCACCAACCCCACTCCCACATCTCCATTGCAAGCAACCTCCAATTCCACCCATCAAACACACAGGATGCCCAGCACTCAACTCATTCATGCTTATTCATATTGCAAACAACATCAACATCCTCCGCCAAACCTTCTGGAAGCAGTTCCAGCTCTGTAGGATGTCCATCACCTGTAGTGGGCAGTATGTGTATTATCACAGTACGCATAGGAATTAGCTGCATTCAGAGATGTGTGTCAATCTGAATGCCCCATCTACAGATCGATGTAAGTACATGGATATGCCATCATGATTACTTTAATATGGGGAAATAGGACTCGTATCTCGGGCCGACGTCTTTCCGTGGCCTTGTTTTCGGAGCTTGATTACCAGTTAATCGTATGTGTTATAATGTCTCGCTGATACTTCACGTAACACGTGGAGTCTTCGCATAATTTGACGTCTACAAACGGCCAGGATAGACAGCAATCATGCTAATAATGGTAATCCAGTCAGTGGCCCACATGGACATTGGGTCATGCACATTTTTACACATAGGACTTTATGGTCTGGTAATAAGACTACTGCTAGATCTAGTGCTGTATTGGTATCGTATAGTTACATGCTTTATAATGCAGGTTCACTAAACTACAATACATGACATTCAAAAATATATACGTGCAGATATTATAGTTGCGTTATAATAAATACTGTAGTATGTTTGTCCAAATCTCCATGATCTTTCAGGCAACATTGACACTATTTATATCCTAATCGCCGACCCAGCACAACCATTTCTGCTTAAAAGTCATCCTCTGTGTAATAAAGTAAATATAATTAGCAAAATCAGGCCGCTAATAGCTCTGGATGATTAGTGCTTGTTTGAGTATAGGTCTGAAACCCATTATACCTCTAAACATAGTGCATAGTGTAAGAAAATCGAAATTTCCGCGAAAGGAAGAGCTAAGTTTATATGCTCTAAGGGAAGTGTCCCAGCGTTGACGGAATAACTTAGCTGACCGTTGAAAATGGCAGAATATTTAGGAATTTGATTATTGCAGATTTTGGACGCATATTAACCTACAGGGAAGCCAAGTTTCCCTGTAATATCCGCCCAGCTTTGCGGAATGTCAGACATGCAACCAGACGACAGCTTCCATCCAGAATTTTCCTGATGCATTTGTGCCAAGCATCAAATCATGATCAACATATTATATATATAACTTAATACCACGTTGTTCCCCGTGTTATGATTGTCTTAGTAAGATCTATTTGTCGGACATTTCAAATATGATAAACCGAGTCACGCCCAACTTAAAGCGTAGCTGTATTCTGATTGGCTGACTGGTACTGTTACTAAGATGGAGATTTACAGAATGCAATAGGTTAATCCACGGAAGAAGCTTGCTGCTAGTTGATTGGAATCAATGAACTCACATTACATTATCATGGTGTGCAGTGTAAACTACCAGTATCTCATTTTAAACTTTGATAGTAATTCAATACAAATCATGGTTGAATTCAAGGTGACCAGACCTTGTCGATATTTTTTTGGTACAAACCCTCGAATGTGTACGTTTATATAAACGGCGTATCGTTAGCAGTGTAAACTATCACTGTTTGAATTCTAGTAGTATTTCTAGGAATAACTTGTATGCATTCAAGCTGTAATTACATACATTTTCTCCCGTAACATTACTCTTTCAACAATTCTCCAATAGCTGATTGTTTATTTTCGAAATAATGTGTGTTTATAAGCCATGCGTGGCTCACAATGTAACGTGTTGTGCTTAGCAATGTTATGGACTACATTACCATGTATTGGTCAATGGTAGACATGCTGTAGTGATGACCCTTAATGAGGACACGTATTGTGGGATACATTCTTCATGAAGTGGTGTTGTGGATTGTAAAGGATCAATAAAAACGTAATCATGGATCATGATCACTGGAAGCATAAATATGACTTTAGTCCCTCGGTTAACGATACGTATGGGCGGGTGGTAGCGCAGTGGTAGAACAGTTGGACTTCGCAGCCAAGGTTCCAGATTCAAATCCCGCCACGGGGGCCCGGCATCAATGTTCACGAAAGTTACCTTCCTGACGCGATATTGATAGGATGCGATGTCTGTAGAGTGGGAATGCAGTTATCATCCTTGGTCTTGTCAGTACCAGCC